>CAEGAE010011357.1:0-18731 GCA_903067095.1 Girardinus metallicus | reverse complement strand
CATCCATCCATCCATCCATCCCTCCATCCATCCATCCATCCATCCATCCATCCATCCATCCATCCATCCATCCATCCCACCAACAATCCATCCATCCATCCATCCATCCATCCATCCATCCATCCATCCATCCATCCATCCATCCATCCATCCATCCATCCATCCCTCCATCATGGTCAGTATTGAACACTTTTCTTTCACAGTAGAAGAAAACCAACCCATTTGTTTTTTCGGCCCGGTTCTGATCTTTTCACCCCAAACACTAAATCAGATTTGATCGTTTTCTAACGTCTTCTGTCTGAATGATCATGTTGCATTTTATCTGACTTTAATGTGAGGCGTGTCATAAAAACTGACCTCTGACCTCTGGCCCTCCAAACCTCGGTCTGGGTTCGGTTGAAGTGAACCCTGGTTCTGTTTGAATGCATGTGGACCTGCAGAGGTTTTTGTGTCGTTTCCTTCAGTGGTTCTTGGTGCAGCGCCCCCACAGGCCAGGAGGGGAACAGGTTGCTCACAGGGTTTGGATTATTTGACACCGTAGCAGCTGAAAAGGGAACAGATGATGAAGTTCTGGTTCTAATAGAACCGGGTCTACCGGACCATCAGGAGGAAAGGATCTCAGCGACTCACAGCAAACCGTCCATTTAGCTGAACTGTTTGATTTGAACCTTCAGACAAGTTTGAGGCCATCAGTGGGAAAATGTAAAACCTGAATCCAGAGGTCTTCCTGACGATGGCAGACGGCCTTGCTCTAAAAATACGACCGGCTGAATCTTTTATAGCGGAGCAGATGAAGTGTTCCTGCAGACTCCAGGCAGCTGCTTCCTCGTTTAGTTTGACGCTGTTTCATGCTCTGACCCCTGCAGCTCTCGCTCTCACTCAGAAACAGACCCGGCTTGTTTCACAGCTCAGCTGGATTTATGATCCTCACAGAGGGTGAGGAGTGAGACCGCCGGTCAGCGCCGCCAGGTTCTGCTGCGACCCGACAGGTTTGTTTTATTCACGGAGGCGCAGCGTAAAGATGCTGCAGCTACCGGGCCTCTGCAGAACCACCTGCAGCTTCAGCTGACGGCTGTCGATGATCCGGACTTTAACGAAGAAACAAGCTTGTGTTTTCGTCCTCGTCTGAACGTCGTCGTAAAACGCTGCCGATGGAGTGATTGCAGAAGGAAGATGAGAACAACGTGTGTTCTCCTCAGGTCATTTTTAATCAGGCAGCCTGATGGCTTCCATCAACTTCTACTCATTTTTATATTTATAATCTGATCTTCATCAAAAACCATCCATTAGCCACTAAAAAAATCTAAACGGCGGCAAGTTTTGAAAATGGTCATTCAGGAAATTGTGTTTTTTTTCACTGAATTTTTAAATATTTGTCACATATAAATAATTTTGGTGGCAAATCATATCAAATTAGATAAAGAAATTATATTTACTGATTATTTTGTTTTTCAACACGCCCTCTGTGGTTGTCCAGTCGATTAGATGAATGTGTATAAAATCACCACTTATACATTTTGAACTGTAGGAAACATATAAATTTTCTTGATTTTGTGTTTCCTTTTTCAAAATGGCCACCCAGGTTGTAACAGAGAATATATGTTTGCACTAAAATCCGCAGTAGCTATTAGCCAAAGCTAATCAAAAATGTATGTTCACTAACAAGAATCTTAGCTTTGCTAATCCTGAACCACTAAACTACTAAACTAAACATTTGACCAGAACAGCAGCTGGAGGGCAGAGCGATGAGAAACAACCAGAACAAACGGCAGCGGTTTCATTTTATAAAAACTAATTCATAAGATGTAGTTTTTGTAAACTAAACATTTAGTTTACAAAATAAATATTGTGAACTAAATGTTTAGTTTACAGTGTTTATTTGCTGGAAAAAATTTATATTTAGCCAGTCCAGCTAAACATTAAGCTAGCTCGGCTATATATTTCGCTTGCTAGCTTAATATTTGCTGGTAAACAAAATGTTTAACTAGCCTGACTATTAATTTGGATCTAAGTATTTAGTTGGTAAACTAAGTATATCGATTACTAATTAAATTGTGAAACTGTAGTATTTATAAATGAATGAAAAACATGGTGGAAAAATCTAACGATACCAACAGCAGCTGGTCACCGGCCGTTTGTTCTCATTAAAACTTTCAGGTGGCTCTCAGCCGGCGGCTCTGCCGGTACCCGGGATCCGTAGAAACGCCCCAAACTAAAAGGTTCCTGTGGCTGAGTTGAGCCGTGAAGGCGTAGAAACACGGAGCCGTGTTTCAGATGACAGGCGGCCTGTAATTCCCTGCAGCACATTACTTAAAGTCTGAGGGGATTATCAGCGAGCAGATGAGTAATCCTCTGTGGATATGTGCTCCGGCATATCACTGCAGCGTCCTAATCTCACCCGGTTACAGAGCGGATTAATTCTGCAGCGAAATGAGGCCCAGAGGGGGGTTGGTCTCTGTAACTGGGTTATTAACTCATCGGGTCTCCAACAGTCAAAATAACTCTGACTTTCCACAGATCAGTCCTGACAGAACATAATCTAACCAGAGGACGGGTTTAGCTGAGGATAAAGAAGGGAAACAAACTCAGACGCAGGTGGAAAGTAATCTGAACGATGATGTGTAATTTCATTAAGATCCTCTCTGGATGTCGCCCTTTGCTCTGAGGACAGATTCTGTTAGACCTGGATCCTCTGAAGACTGAACTCCAAAGTAAAAGTGAAGCTAACGAGCACTGCTAGCTAAAAAGTCAGCTGCGCTAACGCTAAAACACTAGTTCTGTTAACGCTAACACGCTACAACAACATGGTATTTATCGGAAGCTAATGCTAAAGCGCTAGTCACCAACATTAGTTCTGCTAACGATAAAGTGCTACTGGGGTGTCAAACTCCAGTCCTCAAGGGCCACAGGTTCTAGCTGTGCCACAGGTACAAAACATCGCAATCAAAAGGTTTAATCACCTCCTTGTTGTGTGGATAAATCCTCCAGAGTTCTGCTAGTGACCCAGTTATTCTCTGCAGGTGGTGCAGCAGGGGCCCTCCAGGACTGTGCTACAACAGCAGAAGCTAATGCTAAAGTGCTAAATGAAATTATTCTGATAACACATTATGTACAAATGACAAAACATGCTACAACATTGCATAGCGCCCTCAGTGGGTTAAATCAGGTATTACACACGCAGCTGTACGGATGCGCTTCAGGAAGTGATTCTTTGGAACAAACTTTTCTCTTGTTTTATTTTTGTAGTTGAGTTTTGCTAACAGCTTCGGTCAGAGAACATGTAGGACAGCTAACTGCTGTACAACAATGCATTCTGGGAACTGTAACAAAAGGAGAGGAAATGAAACTAAGCGTCGGTCGATGACCAAAACTTTGAACTTTATTCAACTGAAACAAAAGAATCAAGTAATTTAGCGTTTTATAATTTATCTGGAAAATGTATTTAGAGGAAGCTAGGGGCGTTAACAGTTTTAAAATGAGCAAAAATGCTACGGCGCTAAAAGAAAGACTAGCTCCGCCGGTAGCGCATGTGCAGGGAGGAGGAGTCGGACTTTAGGCCACAAAGTTTATTCAGTAGTGTTGGTTCAGATTACACGTACAACAATACAGTCAGCTTCATACGACTAAAAAACGTTCCAGAGATCCGTGACTGCTCGAGCACGGACACATGTAGGCACTTTGAGGGCTTCAGACATTTGTGAATATACATTTATATATATCTTCATTTTTCTTTACATACACAAGAAACAACTGGACGGAAAGCTTAGAACCAAGAGCGCGACTAAACAACAGAACATGTGAGTCTGTGGTTCTCTGGTTCTAATAAAGAGGAGCGCAAAGATCTACTTCCTGCTAGAACCAGAACCACGTAGCGGATTCCTATGGGTTCTGGACTCAGAACTGGAGCAGTTTTTGGGTTCTGATCGGTGTGAGAGGCTGTGTGAGAACAGACGGTGATCTAGAACCTGGAGAGGAACAGGTGAAGAAGGTGAACTCATCTTTAGACATGCTAAAACACAAACGGGTTAACTCCGGGCCGAGCAGAACCTCTGGCTTTACTGGGGAAACAAAGAAAGTTCTAAGAAAAGTTCTCCTCTGAGCCACTTCAGTGAGACGGTTCCTGTTTGTTGGACCGCGGGTCCGACAGGCGCCGCTGCGGCTCCACGTCATGGCGGACGGCGGCGCCTCACGCGTAAAACTCCTTGGTCGGAGCTTTCTGATAGGCTGCTCCCGAAGGCTTCCTCTCTCCCAGGTCGTAGCTGCCTTCGTCCTTCTTCCTCATCCTGTAAACCAGCAGGAGGATGAGGAAGATGGCAAACAGGAAGCCGATCACGCCGCCTGCAATAACAGCTGAGAGAGAGAGACACGGGGTCAAAGGTTAAACTGGTGTCAACCGGTCACATGGCGGTTTAGTCCCGGCCACATGTGGACGGGTCAGAACGCGCCGATGCAGGTGGAGGTCGTCTGATCCAACCTGCAGCTAACGAGTCATTTAGTAATCGATTATTCTGACGATTAATCGATTATTCTGACGATTAATCGATTGTTCAAATTTTAAAAATGCCACATTCTACAGATTTTTTATTTAATCACTTAAATTATCTCATATGTATAATCATACATAGTTTATAAGATGAAAATAAACAATTTCATTAATTTTTAAATAAGACAAACCTATTATTGCCTAAAATGCGTTAACAACATTCCCTTTGTGAACGTTCAATCATTTGCAGCTAAATAAACAAACATGAGAAAAGCTGAACGTCAGCACAGTGGAGAGCTGATCTGGTGATTATTTATTGATTCACTGATTATTGATAAGATGCAGATGGTGATTCATAGGACAGTTTTTGTTTTACAGAGTTTGGACCAGGCGAAGCTGAACTCTGATACTCAAGGAGTTCTGGGAAGAACAGATTTACAAGAAGTTGTTTTTTTTTTATCTGAAATGCAAAATGTTTTTATGTTTTTCTGCAGTTTTGGCTTCATTGCGGCTCAAACTTCTTGTTTGTCAGCAAATTGTCTTTGTGCTCCCAACCTGATCTACACCAACCTGCCAACACCTCCGTCCTCTGGAAGAGGTTCTCAGTCCGGACTTCAACGGGTTCCAGAGGAGAACCCGGAGGCTCGGTGGTACTGGTTAACTGGTTCCTCTGCTGGTCCTCTGTGACTGGAACTGGGGGCTGTGGGAGGAAGAACACGAGCAGCAGTGTTACTACTGGTCCTTTCCATGAGCACCCAGCATCTGAACTGGGCTTATCGCTGCAGTGTGGCTGGTTTTCCGTCACAGCAGCTCTGGGTCGGGTCAGGCCCAAAGTTCAACCGGATCAACGAAGGAGAAACATGGCAGCTACCTGAACATCCTGCACAGTCCTTTAAAACTCCACATACGCTTGAGACGCAACCATGTCAATACTCTGACCAATCAGGGGCCGACAGTCTTCAGACATCACGTTTTCACCCCGACTTGAGACGCTTGGAACTCCAGTGAAGTAAGATTTAAAAAGGAGCCGGTGCCCCGAAGCCCCGACCAGCAGGAAATCCTTTTGACCGCGCTGAGCTAGCCTCGTAAGAACCAGCACCTTGTTCTACGCTTCACTTCGCCCAGAGAGTCTAAACTTTCAGTTATTGAGAAACAATTTCTTCCTGGAGGCGTGGCCTCTGCTGACGTTTGAAATGGTTGGGTCTGATTTCACCTGATCGATAACTTTTGGTCGTGATGCATGAAATTCCCAGATACACTATGAAGCTTACCGGATATTACATGTAGCAGAACCGTGACGTCTTTGCAATAATTTACTCCAACTTTAACTGCTCAGTGTTTGGAAGTCTGGCTAACATGAACTGTAAATCTGTAAATCTTGACGCACAAGCTACATCCGCTAATAGCAACGATGGACGAGGAATCTGCTTCTATCAGCACCACTAAGGGTTCATTTCTGCTTGTAAACAATCTGATTGAACGCTGGAAAAGACGATTGTTGTGTTCAAGGTGTGCTAAAAGGTGTTAGCCCATCAGCAAATCTTTTCAAGCCTAAAATAGCATCTCAGTGCTAACCATGTAGCAGCCAATGCTAATGTCAGCGTCTAAAGACGCTCCGTGGATGATCAGGGCTTCCTGAATCTCATGACTGAAGAACCTGAAAAATTGTTTTTGAATTGATGTTACTAATTTTGTCAATAGTTCTTGATTAGAATGTGATTAATTCATCACAGACCCTAAAACCAGCTCCATTCGGTTCCACCAGCAGGTGGTCCCTTTGTGGATGAACTATACTGTGGTTACAGCAACAGAACCATTCTTATGACGGACCCACTCAGCGTGACCTCTGACCTCTGTCCGGACCGGTTTCCTGGCTGTGCCGTCTCTGGCCCTCCCCTCGGGCCCCGGCTCCATCCTGGGGCTGAAGAACTTGGTGGAGTCCTTGGTGGGTTCTGCTGCTTTGGGCTCCATATAAATCGTACTGACGGTCACCGTTTCCTCCAGGGTCTCTTCATCTCCACCTGAGAACACAGAACCGGATCCTCAGAAGAACCTGACTGGAACTGGACCGGACGAGACGGGGGGTTCTGGACTACCTGAGCCGGAGCCGGAGTTGAAGTCGTCGTCGTCCTCTGGGTAGAAACCGCCCGACCCCGGATCATCCAGGTACAGGTCGTCTGTCGGAGAGGAGCTCCTGGCCGCCACCTGGAAAACCAGCAGAGGAACCTTCAGGTCACAGGTCACTGGTTCTGACCTCTGATTGGCTCAGACTGAAGGTCGTCATGACAACGAAGTCCGGTTGTTTCCAGAACCCAAAACCTCCAGAGACTCAGAGACAGAAACCAGATTCTCTACTTAACAGCCGACTGGTTCCCATCATGGAAACCAGTTTAACCTGAGAAACACTAGAACTGGACTGGTTCTGTTCAGAACCAGAACCAAAAGAGCCTGATTACAAGCAGGAGGGGTGGATGGATGAACAGATGGATGGATGGATGAACAGATGGATGGATGAATAGATGGATGAACGGATGGATGGATGAACAGATGGATGGATGGATGGATGAACAGATGGATGGATGGATGGAAGGATGAACAGATGGATGGATGGATGGATGAACAGATGGATGGATGGATGGATGTATGGATGGATGAACAGATGGATGAACAGATGGATGTATGGATGGATGAACAGATGGATGAACAGATGGATGGATGAACAGATGGATGAACAGATGGATGAACAGATGAATGTATGGATGGATGAACAGATGGATGAACAGATGGATGTATGGATGGATGAACAGATGGATGAACAGATGGATGAACAGATGAATGTATGGATGGATGAACAGATGGATGGATGAACAGATGGATGAACAGATGGATGGATGAAAGGTGAGCCAAAGACTCTCCCTGGTCTTTGAAGCGTTTTGTTATCTGTGGCTAAAGCTGCTGCTGATTTTAGTTCAAACATTTGTTCTCCATTACAATTATGGCGGCCATTTTGAAAAATGTCTACCAGAAAAAGAAAACACAAAAACAAGAAAATATAAACGATTTCTATGGTTCAAAATATGTAGGCTATGACTTGACACCAAACATGTTCACCTTGTTGGCAATTTTAGAGCAAAAATTTATTTTCAATGACAATGATGGCGGCCATCTTGAAAAATTAAAAACGTCTCAGTAAATTTCATTTGCCAATAATCTGTTATAATTACTGGCAATTTTAGTGCAAAAACCCAAATTCCTTGATGACAATTTTGAAAAACCAGAACCAGACTTTGTTCCATCCGTTTCCAACCTGGGCCATGTTGTTTCCATAGCAACCTGAAGCGCCATGGTGACTTTCTGTCCCTTTCTTCATCAACATGGAGCCAGTCGGGTTCAGGCCCGGCCCAGAAGGAATCCCAGCAGTAAGAGGATTAATGGGAGTGGGAAGGGTCAGGCCGAGCAGGAGAGGGAGGAACTGCTGAGGAGTAGGAGGAGGAGGAGGAGGAGGAGGAGGAGGAGGAGGATGAGGAAGAGGAGGATGAGGAAGAGGAGGAGGAGGAGGAGGAGGAAGAGGAGGAGGAGGAAGAGGAGGAGGAGGAAGAGGAGGAGGAGGAGGAGGAGGAAGAGGAGGAGGAGGAAGAGGAGGAGGAGGAGGATGAGGAAGAGGAGGAAGAGGAGGAGGAAGAGGAGGTCCAGGTTTGGGCCGGCAGGTGGTGATCTTTGATCCTATCACTCAGGACTAATCCAGAGTGAGCCCCTCTGGGTCAGGGTGTGTGTGTGTGTGTGTGTGTGTGTGTGTGTGTGTGTGTGTGTGTGTGTGTCCACTCAGATCTGAAAGCTGCTGCTGGACGTCCAGAACCTGCTGCCAGTTTGGTTCTGGTTCTGCTGTGGTTCCACCCTCAGTGATAAATAACCCAGATTCAGAAACGGATCCATGGAAACGTTTGTAAAGTTACACAATAAAAACTAATTTGGGTTATTTGTCCCGTCTTAAGATAGAAAACCAACGAAAATGTCCACCGTTCATTCATTCATTCATTCATTCATTCATTCATTCATTCATTCATTCATTCATTCATTCATTCATAACACACAGTTTAACTAAATATTTAATTAGCCAGCTAAATACTTAGCTCTGAGCTAAATATGTAGAAGGGGAACAGAACCACCAGGGTCCAATAGTCCAGCTGTTTTCTTCCATCAACCAGAACCTGAAGCAGCAAACCGTCTGGCCCAAACAGCAGGTCGGTTCTGATGGTTCTGTTAAACCCACACCAGTGGATTCCTCACCAGGTTCCACTGAGGTTGCAGCCTCCTGTTGGAACCACTGCATCCTCCTGCAGACGATCGTCTAACTGCGTCGTTTCTGCAGGACCCAGAGGAATTGATCCAGGAAGCAGGAAGCAGGAAACCAGTTCCTGCCTCCTGGCGTTGATCCAGGAAGCAGGAAACCAGTTCCTGCCTCCTGGCGTTGATCCAGGAAGCAGGAAACCAGTTCCTGCCTCCTGGCGTTGATCCAGGAAGCAGGAAACCAGTTCCTGCCTCCTGGCGTTGATCCAGGAAGCAGGAAACCAGTTCCTGCCTCCTGGCGTTGATCCAGGAAGCAGGAAACCAGTTCCTGCCTCCTGGCGTTGATCCAGGAAGCAGGAAACCAGTTCCTGCCTCCTGGCGTTGATCCAGGAAGCAGGAAGCCAGTTCCTGCCTCCTGGCGTTGATCCAGGAAGCAGGAAACCAGTTCCTGCCTCCTGGCGTTGAGGCAGGAAGCCGGGAAACCAGTTCCTGCCTCCTGGCGTTGAGGCAGGAACTGCCGACGCCATCGCATCTCTGAACAGACGGACTAGTCCAAGTCTCAGGCGGACTAGTCATTCTGATGACTCTTTGGTCCGGTTCGGTTCTGTCAATGCATCTGACAGATGAAGGAACATCAGACTCCTTCAGTTTCCATAGGACCGGTTCTGGGGACCGGGTCAGTCAGAGGTCAGTGTCAGGCAGCAGCAGGCTGTGATTGGTTGTTCTGGGTTCTGGAGTCGGTCCAGATCCAGGGAGAAACAAGTTACTGTGTGAATATTAACGAGCTCTTCAGAGGAGGCTCAGAAACTGCTGGTTCTGTGTGAATGGACCTGGTTCTGTGTGAATGGACCTGGTTCTGTGTGAATGGACCGGCCCACATGCTCTTACAGAACGTGATGCGTTCACTAATGAATCCCTGCAGATCCAAAGTTTTCTCAGACCGGACCCAACAGAACCGACCCGAACAGGAACCGTGACGTCTGTCGGCATCGCCATGGCGACCCAGGCTCGGCCCGGGTTCTGGTATGAAGGTAGAAGGAAGTAAATAGATTCTACAGAGACTGCTGGCAGCTTTTATTTTGGTAGTCCACTTCCTGTTGCCAGGAGGTGGAAACATGGAGCTGACAGCCACTTCCTGTCTGACATCGTTCAAATAAAACACTAAAACCGACAAAAACGTAAAAAACACATTTGAAATATTTATTCTGAGCGAAATTGTTAGCTTCAAACTAAATATTTAATTTGGAGCCTTTAGTTTGTTAAAAATATATTTATCTTAATAAATATTTAGCTTGAAGCTAACTAGCTTGGTAGCTAAATTACACTGAAACTAAACATTTAGCTTGTTAATTAAATATTTAGTTTGGAGCTAGAAAATTATTTAGTTACATATTTACTTCAAGCTACATATGTAGGTGTCAACTACATATTTAGTTTGATGCTAATCTTTAGCTTTTTAACTAAATGTTTAGATGGTTAATTACATATTTAGTTTCTATGTAAATAATTAGCTTCAAACTAAATATTAAGCTTCATAAATACGTATTTATTTAGTGAGCAACCCAAGATTTAGTTAGGAGGAAGAGGAGAGGAGGAGACGAAGAAGAGGAAGAGGAGGAGAGGAGGAAGAGGAGAGGATGAGAGGAGGAAGAGGAGGAAGAGGAGGAGAGGAGAGGAGGAAGAGGAGGAGGAGGAGGAAGAGGAGGAGAGGAGAGGAGGAAGAGGAGGAGGAGGAGGAGAGGAGAGGAGGAAGAGGAGGAAGAGGAGGAGGAAGAGGAGGAGAGGGGAGGAGGAAGAGGAGGAAGAGGAGGAGGAAGAGGAGGAGAGGGGAGGAGAGGAGAGGAGGAAGAGGAGGAGAGGAGAGGAGGAAGAGGAGGAGGAGGAGTAAGAGGAGGAGGAGGAGGAAGAGGAGGAAGAGGAGGAGAGGAGAGGAGGAAGAGGAGGAAGAGGAGGAGAGGAGGAAGAGGAGGAAGAGGAGGAGAGGAGGAAGTGGAGGAGGAGGAGGAAGAGGAGGAAGAGGTGGAGGAAGAAGAGGAGGAGTAGAGGAGGAGGAAGAGGAGGAGGAGTAAGAGGAGGAGGAGGAGGAGGAAGAGGAGGAGGAAGAGGAGGAGGCCTAGCAGACCTGAGGATGAACCAAAAGCCTCTTCATCAGGGAAAACAACAGGAGTAAAAGGTCAAAGGTGAAAGCAGAGGAAACTCTGAGGTCAGAAATCACACAAACACTCAGGTCTCTAGCAAAGGTCTCAAGTCATGAAGTCTTTACAGAACCAGACTGAAATCAGAACAACTGGTGTGTCTGAGCCCCGCAGCTGCACCTGAACGCACCAGACCCCGCGGACCCCCCGCGGACCCCGGACCCTGGAAGCCCGCTGTCCCCACTCACCGCGGCCCCGCAGAGGCAGCTCAGCGCCAGGCTCAGGAGAATCCAGACGCTCCTCATTCTTCCAGCTCCGGTCGTGATCCAGCTGCTCCCGGTTCTCCCGGTTCTCCCGTCTCCGGACTGGGATCCTTCCCGGTCCTTCCTCCTCCTCCCGCTCCTCCTCTTCCTCAGCTCCGGAAATCGGACCGAATTCAAAGTGAAGGAGCGCGTGAGACCGCAGCCCGACTCTGTCCGAGACACGTCGATCCGATCGCTCTGCGGGAGCGCGCGCCTGCTGGGACGAGCACGGGGCCGGGCGCGAGCGCCGCCGAGCGCGCGCGCACCTCTGAGAGCGAGTCACCGCGAGACTCGGAGAGACCAGCACGAGAAGAGAAGATTCAAGCAGCTGATGATCAGCAGTGATTATCGATTATGGATCAGATCCGGCTGGAGACGTCATGGCTGCGCATCATTCCATCACCGGCGCATCGGGCGGCGCACCGGCCGGGCGGGGACTGTTCTGCCACACCCAGCAGGTATTGGTCCGCTGCTGAGCACACCGTCACTGAGCATGCGCAGAGGGACAGCAGGTGAGACCTGAGACCATCTCAACAGCTTGAACCAGAACCAGAACCAGAACCAGAAGGATAAATCTGCTGAAACTCCAGCAGCGAGTCTTTGGATTTTTCTCCTCCCAGCTGGAGGTCTTCTGGTGGCTCCTCCTGCTGCAGCATTCAGGTGAATTTCCTCCAGAGGAGTCATGTACAGGTTGGGCTATGGAGCTAAACTGGGGTCATAAAGTTTGTGACAAAAAAAATAAACTAATTTGAAGATGGGCGAAAAAGCTTTCAAACTAAAAATACTTTTTAAACTGAAGAAAAATTTGAAATCTTTTATTTATTTACATTTTTTCAAGTTACAATCTTTTTGATCCCAATATAGTTTCATAAGATCACATAAACAAAACAGAGTAAAAAAAACTGAAGAATGGTTTTGAATCTTTGTTAAGTTTCGTAGCATTTCTTTGAAGTTTCAAATAAAAAAAACTTTTTGCCAGCCTCATTGATTTTTTTTTCAAGCTGTTTGGCACCATTGTAGCTCCACCTGGTCACCAAATTTAATAAAATGACTGAAAAGAATTTTGAAACTGGGAAGAAAAAAAAATCTGAAATTGAGGAGTTTTGAACCTTTTTTGTGGCAAATTCTAATATTTTGTTTGCGTTTAATTTAATCTTCAGCTTTCTGATCTTTAGAAAGCTAAAGATCAGACTTTTTGACCCAGTTTATCTCCATACAGCTCGCTCCTCCTCTCACCGTCAGACAATGTCTCCCCCTGCTGGCCGGGGGGCAGAACTGCAGTCTGAACGGATCTCAGCGGGGTCCTTGTTCTGTCTCAGCAGGATCTCTGAGATCTCTGAGCTTCAGCTTCTGGTTTCACTCTGGATCTCCAGTAGATCCTGATCGTTGAATCGTTTCTCCTGAAGCTCCTCCCCCAGCCCGCCCTTCCTCACTCCTCCTCTTCCTCCTGGAGATTAGCTCCTCTGCTGTCCCAGATTCCTCAGCCAATTAGGACACAAAGCTCCTTCTGCTGCAGCAGGTGAGGCAGAGCAGACCTGGGGGCGGGGCTAACGCTTCATCGCCTTCACTGATGATGATGAAGATGATCTCTCTGGTCTTTATTCAGAGAGCGAAGAGCTCCACCTTCAGACTGGCTCTGGGTGGAACCGGTCCAACCCGACCCGGGAGACGGTTTCCCTCCAGGCTTCTTCAAAATCAAACACAACTGGTGTCAAATGTTTTGTGCCGTTTCCATTTTAAAGATATCAAGAAAAAACTGAACTTCATCATCAATATTCCCAGAACAAACGCAGCACAAGTACATTTTATTGCTGCACAGACAGAGGTGACTTCCTGATTAACACTAAATGTGTTTGATTTTGTAAATGTGAGCAGGGGGGCCGGTTGACCTCTGACGACCTCTGGAAGCCTTTTTGTTCGTTTCTTTAAAATGACAGCGTCACACAGGCAAAGTCTGGCTGCAGAAACGTTTGACACCCATGTTGGACTCGCCTGGTTGACCTTTAAGTTTTCATTTTTATGTTCAAAGCAGAAGCAGAACAAACGAAAATTTTTGCTCCACAAACCTGGTCGTAGTTTAGTCCGACTTGGAAAAAGGTGAGGGAACTCGTTGACCTTACATGACCTCTGGAAACATTTAAGTTCTTTAAAATTATAGCAGCACAAACTAAATTTTTGCTGCACAAACTTAGAAGAGTTAATGGAGACCAATTCTGTTAGATCTGAAGAAGCGACAGAACAGATGTGTAGATCTGTTTAAAAAGCAGCTTTATTGTGTGGCTGACAGGAGAACCGGACCGGACCGTGTCGGCGGGCCGGGCCGGGCCGGACGTCAGGGCGCTGCCTTCAGGGTGAGGAGGTGGACGTTTTCCGTCAGGGCGTCCAGACCCCAGGCCCTCTGTCGGTCTGTCATTGCGTCCGCAGACTGCAGCAGCTCCACGTCACACCTGCTGCCTGCAACACAACCACAGGCCGTCCCAGTAAATACCCAGGACCTGCTGCTGCTGCTGCTGGGATCGGGCTACTTCCTGGTCCAGGCTGGCGCTCAGACTCACCAAACAAACTCTGGACTTGTTCATCGGGGACGAAGAACGGAGGACCTGCAGGACAGACACGGTGAGCGCCACAGCGTGATGCCGCGTCTTACGGTTTCCATGGTAACCCACCTTTATAGCGCTCTGGATCGTAGAGCAGCGTGTCCAGCAGGTATCTGCAGTCTGGAGCCATCAGAGAGACGATCAGAGCCGCGTACCTGCAGGACGGACGACACGTCAGGACCGGGAGACACGCCGAGGGACGCCGGGGACGTTTGGACTCACCGGTCCCTGTCCCGGGGGTTGATGGCCACCAGAGAGCCTCTGTCCCAGATCGCCCCGAACTGACCCGCCACGGCGCTGCAGCACAAACAGAACCGCTCAGACACAGCCGACGTCTCCCTGGACGTCCAGCAGGACAACTGACCTGGAGAAGCTGAACAGGTCGCACTGGTACAGGGACACGCTCTTCTCCGAGTTCTGGACAGAATACAAACACCAGATGGAGAAATGCTGCTGCTGACAGCAGGCAGACCCAAACAGAACCAGCAGGAAGGAGAACCAGCAGGAAGGAGAACCAGCTGGAAGGAGAACCAGGAGGAAGGAGAACCAGCAGGAAGGAGAACCAGCTGGAAGGAGAACCAGCAGGAAGGAGAACCAGCTGGAAGGAGAACCAGGAGGAAGGAGAACCAGCTGGAAGGAGAACCAGCAGGAAGGAGAACCAGCAGGAAGGAGAACCAGCAGGAAGGAGAACCAGCAGGAAGGAGAACCAGCTGGAAGGAGAACCAGCTGGAAGGAGAACCAGGAGGAAGGAGAACCAGCTGGAAGGAGAACCAGGAGGAGAACCAGGAGGAAGGAGAACCAGCAGGAAGGAGAACCAGCAGGAAGGAGAACCAGCTGGAAGGAGAACCAGGAGGAGAACCAGGAGGAAGGAGAACCAGGAGGAGAACCAGGAGGAAGGAGAACCAGCAGGAAGGAGAACCAGCTGGAAGGAGAACCAGCTGGAAGGAGAACCAGCAGGAAGGAGAACCAGGAGGAAGGAGAACCAGGAGGAAGGAGAACCAGGAGGAGAACCAGCTGGGTGCTGCGGACCATCTACAGGTGGCTGCAGCCGCAGAACTTTCTGTACCCACAGAATGACCTACGAGGTCATCTCTGGAGATAAACTGGAAACCAGTCAGACAACTGGGAGACAGTACTGAATGAACCCAAACTCCGGTTCCCACCTGGAAGACTTTGGCTCCGGGGACGGCGGGGACGTCCTCCTCGCTGAACGTCATGTTGTTCTCCTGGAAGAACTGCCTGATGGCCATCTCTGAAATCTCCACGCCGACCACCGAGTGACCCAGATCCACCAACCTGAGCCGGGTCAGACACAGCCAGCTGATGAACACGAACCGGATCGAACCGGATCAGACCGGCTCAGGTTCCTACCACTTCATGTCCACAGCTTTCCCACACAGAGGGAAGAACCACCGGACGCCGCTCCGGCCGTTCACCACCGCCTCGTAGTTCGTCCGCAGCATGCTGTTGGACATGGGAGACGTTCAGGTTCTGATTGGTTCTGACCCGGCTGGCTCTCTGGACACGCAGTCGCCACGGTTACCTGTGGACCTCCGGCTGATGGAAGCCGATCTTGTTCTCCTGCCAACGCTGGCTCCACTCCGACAGCTCCATGACCCGGTCGGCCTGCTGCTCCAGCATCCTGCCAGGCTGCAGCAGGAACACAGAGACACATCCGGAGTCAGGCCAGCAGGGGGAGCAGCTGGGAACACCTGCTCCAGATCGGACCTCTACTGGTTTAACTGGTCCAGCTGCGACCTTCACCTGGGACTCTGAACACCCGGCGGTTCCCCTTCTCCTTCTTGGTGGTTGGCAAAGGACAAATTGGGTCATTACTGCCACCTACTGGTCTGGGTTCTGGACCAGAGCGTCACTGGACGGTTGCATCCGATCACATAAATGTGTTAAAGGGACGGTGTTGTCTGTTTTCTAGGCACATCAATTAACCGTTTACCGTCAGTTGGTATAAAAACTGCTATATGTATCAAATTTGACTTCCTGATTTAACGCCTTGAGATTGGGCCTCTGTCTCTTTAAGAAGCTCCGCCTCCAGGAAGTCGTCCCAACATGGCTCCTCTATTAACCCTTTAAGGTTTTTACCAGCGCTGCTCTGAGCAGCAGCTCCTATAACGAGTTCACCAGCTGTTTGCTAATTGCTGCTGGCTAGTCTGAAGGAGCTGAGTGGGGGAGGAGCTAATCCTTGAAGGCGGGGCTAGGTCCACCCAGACGTTATGCAGCTGAATGGTTGCCATGGAGATTAAAGGATTTCTCAAACATACATGAAAGAATCAAAGCAACACTCCATGAAAACATGAAGGAAAGATAAAAACAAAGCCGCTTTGACGTGACACCGGCCCTTTAATCCAAGATCAACCTTAGGAAGGTTTTGACTGTGATCCCAGTAGCTACATATAAACAATAAGTTTAACAATCACACTTAAATCATGAACATGGAGGTGATTTTTGAGTATAAGTAAATGTCTCTGGGATGCATTTAGCTCAGAGTCCAGGTCAGAGGTCACACTGCTCTGTGTGCAACGCTGAAAATGTCTCCACCCGCTCGTCAGATGAGTGCATTGAAATCCGGCCTTTAAAAAAACGGTAAAATTGAAAATATTATACAGATTTCTTTACCTCTTGTAAAAGTGACCACACCGCCTCCACTGCTTCGCTGCTGCAGTTAAATACCCATAATCCTTTGCTGCATCCCCATTACTGTCACATGACCAAACAAATGGTCACAAGATGGAAGTAAAGTCTAGTCTTTACTATCAGCCAGTTTCACTGACTGGATCCATGATGTTAATAATATTGATATATCTCTAATAAATATTACATTTTGCCCAAAGACATTTAATTAACTTAAATGTACTTTCAGTTTAATTCGGATCTGGTCACCAATCAGTTTAGTTTTTCTTCCTCATATTTCTGACGCTGTAATCTGATCTAAATAATCTATAATCTCACATTCTCCATGATGATAATTATGTTCTGCTCATCTCTTTTGTCTTTCTGTGAATTATTTTTCTTTTTTCATGCAGTGTTTTTCCATCTCCTCCATTTTTCGTCTTATTAAAGCTGATAATTATTTCCTTTATGCGTTTCTAACCTGATTTTCCATTTTATTTATTTTAACTCCATAAGACTCTGGTACCAATAAGTTAGTCTTCAGGTCCATAATATTTACTGTTCATAATGGATTTATATGATTAATTTATCAAACTACCGAGCTGAAGGTTCTGGTGTCTTGGACCCACCAGAACCTCTCCAGTTTCTACAGAAACTCCAGTAAATATATGTTTAAATGAATCTAGAACCGGAACATAAATTACTAATATATTTCTGGGCCAGCAGTGACTTCATTTCTCCAGGGGTTTATGGCTGTGTAACTGGTACCGGTTCTGTTGGACTGGTCTGTTCTGGTTCACCTGCCGGCGGTCATTTGACTCAACAGCAGACAGAGCACACCTGAGGTCAGCATGTCGGACCGGAAGCTCACCTGTCTCGCAGAAATCGGCTGATAAGCGGGTAAATTTGTCCTGAGTTCAGCCTTACAGGCTCCTTCTTCTTCTTCGTGTGTTGAATAGTTCGGAGTCAGAGTTTATCAGAGTTGCTGCTGCTAAGGATCAACTTTTTCTGCTCCCACTATCCCGGTATTATTATGAACATGCCGCTGCTGCAGCTGTTTCTTCTTCCTTCCTCTTTCTGCTGCTGTTTATGCAAAGAGATCCGACTGGAAAAGCGGAAGTAGTAAAAAAAATTCCGTCGTGGGACCGCCTTCAAAAGGGTTTGGATATAAAATTATTTATAATATTTTTAATTGCTTCAAAACACAACGGAGCTCAAATCTGACCAATAACAGGTGATTTACAGCGTTTAACAAAGGGTGTAAATAAATACCAAAACAAAACAAGTTGTCATTGAGTCGCAACAGCGCCCCCTGCCGCTTGGCGTCAGGAATAGCTGGCACTGCACGTTTTACTTGCTGCGTACTTGTACTAAAAGTAACATTCTGAAGACAAATAAATGTCCATATTATTCTTATAAACACTTTAAAACTGTAGAAAAATGAAGCTCAAGTAATTTCAATGATTACTTTGTTCATGTTGCTTCAATGTTGACCAGAGATTATTGTTCCTGAAGACATAAACGGTAATATTCCACTGACCTATTATCACTACTTTAATGATAATGTGCATGTTGCGTTAAACTGATGACGTTTAAATGAAGAGAACATTTTAAAGCAAAGTTTTAACTGAGATAAACTCAAAGAAATGATGAAAGTTCTGGATTTCTGTTTTTCAAACAGGTACTGCTGTTCAGCAGATTCCTCCAGAGTTTTTAAAAATACCAGAGACATTTATGGATTGATAAATCCATTAATTCATATCATTTCCAACAAACAGGTCAGGATATATTTCTGGTATTTTTAGTGTATGTTGAAAATCAATGCAAATATTTCAGGGAAAAAAAAAGAGCAAAAAACTGCATTTGTTATTAAATGTATATTTAGAAACATTAGTTGGTTCATAATAGTTACACATTTTTCTGGTGATACATTTTCCCATAACTTATTAAGATAAAGAATAATATTGTTGTTTTGAGGCAATTTTCCAGTAATATAATAATGCAAGAACGGATCAGTAAACTTTAAATTCTGATGAACGTTTAACACTGGAACTGAAAAATGAATTAACAAGAATGAATTATGAAGTTTATGGAAACTAATTTATCCTTCAAAAAAAAAAAAAAAAAAAAAGAGCCAGACTGAAAACTTTAATTATCCAGAAAAAACAAAACAATCCCAGAAATAAATCCAGTTGACCTTTGGCAGAAAGTCACCCCCCCCCCACCCCCCCCCCCACCACCCCACACACCCCCACCCACACCCACACCACACACACACCACACACAACACCACAAACAA
>CAEGAE010011355.1:0-41411 GCA_903067095.1 Girardinus metallicus | reverse complement strand
ATTTCATTCCAGTGTTTTGTACCTGTGGCACATCTAAAAACTGCAGGACAGCGGCCCTTGAGGACTGGAGTTTGACAACCCTGCTCTACATTGTATTCTTCTCAAATGACTTGATAGGAACAATAGCTAATTTTATGCAATACAATGCAAACATTTTCTCTGCACTGATGAAAATAAACATATCTAGAAGGGAACTAATCTGAACCACAAAACTTTTGTTCACTTGCAGACTGCAGTGATGCGGTTCTACGAGGGATTAAATTTGAATCAACCAACATAGAATAATTATAAAAAAAAACACATTGTTCTGATTTATGTGTTCAGTTTTACCTTAGGGCTGACATTACCATTTTCTCCTGGTTTCTGCAAACCACTGCACGGAGCAGATGTGGATCTTTGCAAAGTTAATATAAACATGCAATGACTCTGTAACAACTATGACAAATAGAACATTCCGCCGCCTGCATCAACCAAGGAGAAAAAAAAAACATTTTTCCAAGTATGTATACAGCTTTGCTGAACAACAGTTGATATACATCATGATTTGCATAAGATTGCAAGGCCGTTCTAAGTCTGTGACCAAAGAAATTATTTTAAATGATACGGTGCAGCTTTCCCCTGAGAGACAAACAGCCTCTGTTTTTTTTCTCCTCTGATGTTTCCCATTTCCTACTGTTCTGTTCACAGTTATTGATCTTGTTGATATTCATTCCCACCCTCTCACTTTAGGCTGAAATTGTTTCTCCTGCTGGACAGAAGACACGTGTCCCTGACAATAGGCCACCACAGCTTATAGAGTTCACCATTGTTGAAGAGTTATTCTTTGGGGATTATGGTTATTAGCTTACAGTTATTGTGTTATTTACTGTATACTTCACTGGCATACCAAAGTCCCTAACGATTTGACTCAAAATAAATGTGTCTCAAACAGTCATGATATTCTAACCAGTGATGTTAACAACTGTTCTTATTTTGTAACATCATTGTGCAGAACATCTACATTTCCACATTCATGTGGATGCAACTGGAAAATGTGTCAGCCACCAAGGTTTTTTTCTGCATTCACATTAGAAATAAGAAATAACTTATATTACACAGCAAACAGACAAAACCCAAGAGTGTAAAAAAAAAAAGTGTCCCTAAAGTCCTAATTAGCAGTGGCCTATCATGACACCCAGTGCGTCTGCTCTTTATCTCAGAGAAAATGCTGAGGTTATTGAAAGATAATGAAAAAGCATCCACCAAAGTATTATCTCAGTGACCTTTTGTGGACACTGTATCCTGCTGCTTAATGCATTATGGCCAATTAAACAGCTCTATGCTTTTTCTTTGTTCCACACATTTCTATTGTGGATTGTGCATTTAATTTAACTAAAGTTGATTTTAGTATATAGAAGACATTATGATTAAATTACCTTTTGATTTGTTTTAATTATTTGAATTGTTAAAAATAAAATAAGAAGAAATAGTTCACCAAGACCACTGACTGGAATATTATTTTGCCTTCCAAAGACAGTTTTCAATGATCTTGCTTTGGGATTTTTTATTTTTTTGGAAAGTTAAGACATCTATCCCCAAGTATTTTTTTACTTTTTTATCATTTCTACCTATGACTTTTTTTTAATTTTTGTTATTCTTCAGATGAACCAACCTGAATGTAAATCTGACAATTGCTTCTTATAGCTGGAAAAAAACTATTGAGAACAAATTGAACTGTAATCTCATGACTGAGAAGCACTAAACAGGTAGAAAATGGGTTTCAGACAAAGTCCCATTCATCAATCCTCGTTTAAGTGGAAGCAGTAAATTTAACTTCTGGTTCTTTTTATGCTCTAAATAATACCTCCTACTTCCCAGCACACTCACATCTCTGTGATTTATTGCGTAGGTCTAAATTACACAGCAGCCTAAGATTACAGGCCCCAGTTTAGTCATTTACCTTCACTTTTTAGGGCATGTATGGGAGGTTAGGCCAAAGTTTTACTCAAAAGTGGCTGAGGGTCTGATTGAATGAATCACATACCATTGAGTCACACTTTCCAAGTCATGTAGCAATCAACACTGCACATTTCCAAATACAGACATATATAAATACGCGGTTTTAGAAAATGTTTGACCAAATAAAACAATTGTTGCTCACCAGGTATGACATTAAACTAAAATTAAATTACATCCGCAATACAGTGCTGATACAGTTAATTTAAAATGAGTCTGTTACTGTTTGCTTTGATCACTTCACCAAGAATGTCAGGTCCTCCTGGACAATTCTCCATTTCATTTTCATCTCCTTATGGGAGTGCATAAATACTCCTGTTATTCTAATCTTCGAGCTGTGTGCCACCGTCTGATTGGCTGACAGCTGATGACTCATTTCAACAGGCTGGTGTGGGGCTGGCAAGAAGAGGGATGGGTAGGCGGTTGTGAAAAGGGGGAGCAGAAGGTGGGAGTGAAGCTCTCCCCACTGCCCCCCATATACGCCTGCATGAGAACTGGTGCGCAATGATGGAGCACGCCTGTTTCTCACATCACAATACACAACGTAAATACCTGCAACTTAATATATAAAACCAATTTTAAATTCCCCCCATCCCCAGTATTTCATTCCTTCGGCTAATGTTGTCTTTAGCCATACTTGGGGAGAGATACTGCCTACAGGAGAGGGAGGAAGAGAGACTGATCAGAGAATCTGCAGCCCCCCAACCTTTCCTTCTTTCCTTCCTTCACTCTGCTGCTGCTCCACAGTCTATGTGAAAGGCAAAGGGAGGGAGAGGCAGCGGAGGAAGAGCTGCTGTTTGTCTCTGAGGTGCGGAGGGAAGAGGAGTGAACTGCGAGGTGCAGAGCAGAAACCAGTCAGTCTTCTGGTTCATGCCGTTGTGACCAACTCAGCCTAGTCTCTGCGCACTTCTGCCACTGTCTGAGCAGCCTCTCTCTCACACACACTCTCACACACCACCAGGAGTCTGACATCAGCATCACAAGCAGGTAAGTCGAGATGAAATCAGGTTTAAACAATGAGCTGCTTCAGGCAATGATTCATTATTATTGTTTATATATTTTCTGATGATTTAACTGTTTGCAACAAATTCCACGATTGATTGCTGACACTTGCTATGAGATGAGGTGTATCTACCTTTGTTGTGTGCGTTGATGTGACGTGTGGGTGTTTCTTTCTTTCTTATTTTTTACATGTGCATGATCTCTCAGACATGGAGGGAAGGGTTGCACCTTCCTGAGTTGAAATTATCATATTTCATCCTTATTTTTGCCATGTGTGAATCCATATGTGTGACTAGGTTTACAGGGAACATGTTCTGGCTCCCACACTGATCTCTCACCGGTTCTCAGAAGCAGACAAACACGAGAAAACACAATGTAAACAGTGGCATCTCAGCTGCCGTGCTTAAGGCAGACTATAGTATCTGCTGGAATGCAGATTGAGCAGCCCGCAGTGGGTCTGCGTGGAGTTTAGCGACAACTGTCAGGAGGAGCCACAGGCTTTTGTGTTTTTCACTGTTTTTCCTGAGCTTAGTGGAAGCTTTTGGTACAAACTGCGCAAGAGATCTTCTGCAGTCATTCTTTACTGGTGTGGCTTTGACACAATCAGAAAACAAGGTGGTACAAGACTAAAATCATTGCTGAGGCTATTATGTAATAACTACTAAACAACTAATTTAAACAAAAGATTGTTTTTTTTGAACATATGTCAAAAACTAACACTTTCTATGTGTCATAGTACCCATTGTTTGCACGCATGATAAAAACCTGTGCTCTGATTTAGCACCTTTTCCTCCATGTTGTTTGCTGCGTAATCTCAGTGGGTTTAATGGCAGCTCTGTGTTTACTTCAGAATCCTGTGACATACCACTTGTTGAGTCGACTTTTGTTTGAAATCTAAAAGTAAGCCCCATGCTGCCATTATTTATAGCACTTCATAATTTTTTCAAAGTGAAGATTTTAAAAAGAAGTGAATTGCTGTTTGAGATTATACAGAAAGACATTTAACCCCCTGAACTATGGCCATGGCCTGAGCTGCCTTTGACAGGGAAAAATAAATCCCCGAGGTGTTTGTGTCTTTCACTGAATGCTGCTGTTGTTTGCCTTTGACTGTCAATCTGTCACAGATTGTGATGCTGAGGACTCGACCCTAGCTCCCCACTGGTCCCCCCCTTCAATTTAACACCCCACCACCTCCACGCCATCAGTCCATCCACTCCTCCATGTTTCTCCCACCAGGTTTTCAAATGTTTGTCTCCTCGATCTCGCCGCGCGCCTCCCTCCACCCCTCTCCGCTCCGGTCGCCACAGAAACGGCTGATTCAGGAAGGGTGGGCGGGTGTCTCTGAGCTCTTGCTGCTTGCTCTGCCCCATGCGGTGCTTTCACAGTACATTTTTGCTCCTGAGTTGCTTTTATGGTCCTGATATGCTGACAGTTCAGGTGGCTCAGTCAGATGTTACACAACTCCCATCAACAACACAAAATGCGCTTGTTCAGTTATCTCAGAGTAAGTTCATCACACAGTTATTTTTATTATTATTTTACATTTATGGAAACTGTCCTCCAACAATTTCTGAAAAGTTTGATTGATTTTGATGATTCTGACTACCGTAATTTGGAGTACTCATGCATACTGTGCTGTGAAAAGTGTTTGCTTCCTTTTGCTTTTGTCACTCTCAGATATTTCAGATCATTAAAATTAACTGGGGTAAATACAAAACATATTATTTAAATTATGATTTCATTTTTAAAAAAAAGCTGTCCAAGGCGACCTTTATATGTGTGAAAAAGTAAGTTAACATAATAACTCGTTGTGCCAGTATTGGTAGCAACAAATACCGTCAATCATCTGTGATAATAAAAGTTAATGAAGCTTTTAGATCCATGAAGAGGAATCCACCATTGGGAGGTTTCAAGTATTAGCAGTATCTTTATTGGATGTAACTTGGAACTTGAACTAGACCACTCCAAAACCTCAATTTGGCTTTGTTAGAGCTTTTCACAGGTGCACTTGCTCATGTACTTTGAATCATTGAATCATGATGAAAGTGGTATTAAATTTATGGTCAAAAGCCTAAGGTCAGCTATTCCCTTTATGTATTTTTTTATGAGATAGCAGAATGGCTTCATCAATTATGAGTTGTCCATGTCATCATCAGGCCATTACACTACCACCACTATGTTTGACTGTGACACCTGTTAGTTTTACTGGGTACGCCTTCCAAAAAGTTCCAATCTTTTTTTCTTTTCTTTGTCAACAGAATTATTTTCCTAAAACCAAAACATTAAGATCTTTTTTTTTTTAAAGAAAATGTTAGAGAGGCTATTATGTTCTTTATGGATAGTAGTGATTTTGGTCTCAAATTCACCTACTGCCAAGATTTTCTGTTTGCTGAAACTTGAACAACTAAGGCAATTAACTAAGGCAAGTGTTGTTGCTCTTGTGATAAGTCATTAATGTTCTCTTGGATCTTGGTAGGCTTAAAAAGGTTCATTACTGTTCCATGTTTTCTCCGTTCATGGAAAATAGCTCACTAGATGCATTTCCATAATAAATGTGTGCAAAATGTTGTCAATATTCCACTGTCAAAAAAATTAATTTTGCAATTGCAAAATTAATTAAATAAGAAATTAAATCACACATGAATTAGTTTGTTCACATGATAAGTCATTAAAAACATGCCCTGCCATGATCCTTCAAGTACTTCTTGTTGTTTTGTTCTTTGTGGTTTGTGCCACTGGCAGCATCTGGTTGCTGATCATGTGACTTATGTAATGAGAAAAAAGTGTTTCCATCGCAGTTTTGTGAGATAAACTGATTTTGGTATGGCCAAAAAAACACCTTATTGATAGGTGTCGATGGGGGATTTATCAATAAACAGGGTTTTTCACGATTGTTGTTTTTCAATTAATCAAATTTATTTTCAAAATGTAGAATTGCACAATTATATGGGCAATAGAAACACAACTAGTGTGATTTGTTGAAGTGCAAAAGCCTCAGTAATAACTTTATATCTCTCTCCAGACAGATGAACATTATTATTTTGTATCTGATCCGTTGTTGAGTTTATTTTGATTGTAGCCAGTTCAGCATTTAGCTGAACTAGTCATCTAGCTAAATGCTTTTAGAAATCTTTTGGCCTACTTCTTGTAGTCAGACAGGTTTTGTTTCAGTGATTTCTTAATTTCACAGGAATCTGGCTTGTATGTGACAAGTGAGTTTGAACTAATCGTTCCATAAAAACGGCTAATGGCAGGTAATTCAAGATTTAACACATGGTGGAATACCTTTCACATAAAGCCTAGTTGGTTTGGATGACTTCTTTTGTCTAAATCAAAGTATCTTTTGAAAACTGCTTGTTGTATTTACTTACATTGTTTTTGTCGGCTATTACCATTTGTTTTACAACTGAAAACAAAATTTACAAAAATGGTAACAAAAGCAAAAAAAATTTGGGTGGGGGGGTTCTACGATACTGTACATGACAGCTGGGTCAGTGACACAGAGGGTGTTTTCAGAAGCAGTTCTGAGCTGATCAATAATGTAATATACCCAGCCAAGTCATTTAATAATAGATTTGCTGTGACCTTTCTTGTGGATGAGGCTGATAAAACAGAGTAAATGTGACGGAGTGCCATATTGCAGTAAAAAGATGGAAACTTTTTTGGTTCAGAAAAAACCATTTGCCTTTGTGATCCCAAATGAATTGATCAGAAGTGGCCTTCTTGTTTTGTCGTATTGTTGGTTGTGTGATATTTTTATGAAGCGCTCCGGTTGCCTTGGTGATAGTTTGTACAGTAGCTTCAAGCGCTGCCTTTTAGAGACGTTGGTGAGTGGGAAAATGAAACCTGTGTGGCGCTGCAGTCAATTCCAAACAGGACGCCGAGAATTTGTCCTGCTGTGCCTTTTTAAAATTAAAATGGGAGACTTGTGCTCAGGGGAGATAATAACAAGGACCGCCTTCATTTACTCAGTCGTGCTACATGAAAATTGAGCTTTTGATGTTTATATCTTCAATTTACAAGCATTTTGTCGATCACGTAGTCACAGTATTTCCAGTTCATTTCTATTACAGGATTACTTAACATAAACACTTCCTTCAGATATTACACTCACAATGTTATATTAATGCCGTCACAAGAAGAGTATAATAACCATTATAAATCTGTACATCTTAAAGTATTTCATTCAGTCTTCCAGCTGTGTAAGAATGTTCTTTCTAATTTTTGAGAACAAAAGGTACAAGTCGAATGCTGTAGTTTTTCCTCCCTGCAGTGTTCTGCCATAACAGTCAGCGGTGACGCAGCTCCAGACTCATCCAGCACACTGCAGACCCATCACAAGACACAGCTAGAACAAAGAGCACACACTGTCATCTAAGAGAAGAACTCAACTCACAGGCCACCTTCACATAACACATCAGATAGAAAGGCTGACATCAAGTGTGATGCTGTACCCGATTTTCTCATAAGTAAAGAAGATCCTCTGAACATCGCTGATGGAAGATGTTTTAGTCAGTTCTGGCACTTTAAAATTATGCAGTGATTTAAACATATTAAATACATGTAATCCAAATAAAACTTAAAGAAATACTGCAACTGTAGAGTGTCATTCGAAACCAGTGTCCAACTACAAACTAGTCGTCCAGCTAAATGTTATACAGAGGAAGAGGAGATATCTACCTTGGACAAAGTGGCTTCTTCTGTGGGTACTTACAGTTGTTGGTTTAGTTCTGTATGTCTTCTGATGACTTAAAAGTAAAATCTAAGTTTCTGTAAGTAAGGCTATTGGTAGCCTCTTTTGATTATTACAACATGCCTTAGGTTAGCAACATTTAACCTGGTGCCCCTAAATAAAATCCAAGTTGCCTTCATATGCTACATATGAAGTTATATAACTCAAAGTTGTATTATGTCTTCCTTTTAAAAAAAAACATTTGTACTGTGAGTATTAGTAAATTCAAAACACAAATAGAAGTGTTATTCTATATGTTATTAACTGTTAAGAAGATTAGCAAGTTACAATCTTGGTTAAAGTATCCTGGTTGGTAGTAGATGGGTAATAATGATATTATAAAACTTCAGAAACTTATGCGGGTGACCTATTTGCTAACCTTGGCAAATAAAAATGGGCCACATAACTCGTAGAAGTAAAATGGACTGTGAGGAAATTAGTTCAATCATGTTCTGTTAAATGTCAGAGGTTCAGACGACCTGATTTGATTTCCATGAGGAGTGAAAGGTGAAATATATTTATCCTGCAACTACTTGTTACCACAATCAAGCTCCCTTTGAAGTGGATGCAGGATTGCTCCCCATGGCTCTTTCCTGTCTGATGACTAATGTCCTCCCAAGTGCTAAACTAAAGGCCCCAAACTGGTAAGAATAAACCAATCATTAGCTTGCTCATTACTGCTTATTGTAGTGCTGAGATTTCAGCACTGTGATTCGATCTTACTGAACTCCTGTAATTGTCCCCAAAGCTACTCGTTGGCCTTGTTTGTGACATTATTCAGGACTTATTGACATCAACATCCTGACTTACTTTGGTTTTTTAAAGATTAATTGACTTTTAAATATTCCACAGTTATTGTCATATAAATTTACTTTGCAGTCATCTGGATGCAGTTTTATTTTTTATTTATTTTCGGCTCTGTTATTCTAGGTAAGGGCAACCTCACAGATTGCTGCTGTTTCTACTTATTTGACAATTTATAATTTGAGACAACAATAACTTGAGTAGATGCAAGAATACTTTTCAACCCCTATGTAAAAATACCATTGTATTTTCATGGTAAATCATGAATTATGATTAACCCCAAATTTAGAAATTTGTTTGACTTTCTGACCACAAAAAACTGAAACAGAAGAAATCTGTTGGAGTCAAATGCTTATTCACAGCACTGTACATACATTACTGAAAAAAAAAACAAAGGCGTACCGATTTGTTCAGACTGGGGTTTTAACTTGATTTACAGCAGCACGTCCCTTCAGTGCCATGGCAGCAATTTCTAGCCAATCTTTCTGTCTCCCACAAAGTGCTGACTAGCTTACAACAAGGATCGGTGAGGGGAAATATCCTCAATTTACGCTTAGTCAGAGAAAAATTGTTTCCCTGAAATTACAGGCCTCAGAGAGATCCTGGTACAAATGGATGCTGCCGTCGATTTGCAGGTGTATGGATTACTGCCAGGGGGACAGAGACAGCATGATGTAAATGCCATGCTGCTTCTGCTGGTGGCGTTGTTGGTGTTGGCTGTGGTGTTGGGTTGGTCTCACTGGGTGATGGATATGAGGAAAGTGAACTCCAGGGGAATCATCTGCTTTGCGTCTGAGCCCCGAGTTTCAACACTCACTCCATCTTCACTCTAATGGCATCATTACAGGAGCCTCTGAGTAAAGGATTTTCATACTCTCGAATGCTTGCAAAAGGCTGCACGCTTTACATTTAAAAACTCCAAGATGGACGTGAACATATTAGATCATTCATGCATGAATGTATTTTTTATTATGAGAGCCTGGAGGAATTGAAAGAAAAAAAAAATTGGGTTTTACTCCATTAACGTTTCAATAGCTATTACAAATTAATATGGTAATCCTGTAAACTGTCAGAAATATGATCCCTTTTGTCCAGTAAGAGGGAATGTCAAAAGATAGAAATCATTGATGAAATATTATAAAAATTCTTTTTTTTTTTTGCATTTCCTTAATTGCTATTGCAAATATAAACCTCAAATAAACATTTATTTTGCATGTGAAACATTCATGGGATAACTCAAATTGGCCATTTTTTATTTTTTTTTTGCTGTTCTTCCTTAGAAGCAAAACTAATTTGATGTGTTTATGATGCTGCACTTTATGCCTGGATATGAAAGCCAAGTAAAATTCCTGAAGAATGGCTTAAAGAAAAAAAAAGAATTTTTTTTTGTAACTTTATGTGTTAGAAAAGTATAATACAATTGAACATTTTACATTTAGTCATATTAAAACCACACATTTTCTTGTATTATAGACTCGGACTGAGGAAACATTATAAAGGCTTGGCCAGGGTTTAGTGGACTCATTTTCATGGCATATTAACTTGCGGCCAGAACTTAATTAGCTTATGCTTTATCATGTGGTCACAAACCAGCAATAATAGTGTAGTTCTATACCACGGAGATCATCATGAGAACAACAAAAATACAATGTTTCTCATCCAGACCCCCATTAGAGTAAAAAGGTATGAGACGGTTTTACAGTCATTGAGTTTACAATAAAGGATATGAGCATACACCTACAATTTCTGATAAAAAATTTTTTTTCTTTTAGATTTTTCCACGATTTAAATAATTTTAAGTCATTCAAAATTAGTGTGACAATGTATGTTTATCTGTCTGGATCAGCTTTGTGTATCTGAGATTGGTGATCAGAATATATTCAGGGTACAAAAGAGATAACCTGGACATAGGTCTTACAAGTGTGATCATCAGAGGTTTAAATGCATGTAGTTTATGGATTTCAGCCTTGATTGAGTTGGTCGAACAATGTTTTTGTTAGGAACACAGTAAAAGCCTCTTTAAAATTTGATATATTTGTCTCACTGCACGCCATACAAGCAAGCTTCCTGCTGCAGGCCTCAGGGCTCCCTGGAAGCAAAGAGTATAGAGAGGTACACACAGCCTACACACTGACTTTATTCACCTCTTTCTCGCTCTCATTGCTTATTGTTTCTACCCAGCCTGTGCATATTTGCTCTGCATTTGCACAGTATTCACTTTTTTTGCCTAAAAAAACAGTCATTGGACAACTATTCAAATTAAACTAACTGGTTTGGCACATAAATTTAAATTTAAAACTAGAAAACTATTTCTACTATGTTCTGTTTTACTCTAAAACTTCTAATTTATTTTAGTTCTTCTGCCTTAAACTGCATGACATAGGGACTCTAACATGCAGTTTAAGGCAGGGAAACTTCAACACAGCATCTCTGGTCTGATTGAAAGTTGACAGGAAACAAGTTTCAGTTTCCTGCTGGTCACTCCAGTGACAAAACAAAATATAATCTCTTTGTTTTGATCCGTGATTGTTTGCTTTGACCACTCCCTTCCAGGTTCCTGAATGCTTTTCTGAGTATTTGTTCTTTTGTTGCTGGCACCTTCAGTTTCTGTCACATATTGGTCATAAAAGCACCAGAGAATGAAGAGTTAGACTAGTTTGATTCAGTTTGGGAATCAGGGGAGAGCTAAGAAAGTAATTGAATTTAAGTTTAAAAATAATGGTTTTCTAACTGAAAAAAGTCTCTCCCATGCTAAAAATGTCCAGAGTCTCGCATGGCCTCAGCGTCGTGTCGCTCACACAAGCTCTGTCATCCACTAATAGCTATAGAGACTCTACAGTAAGTACTTCCTACACTTTAACAGGCAGGATTTAATAGCACTTATTAATGCCATGGCATATACAGAGCTTGTCATTTTATGTCGAATTACAGGCTTTGCTGAACAGATGTTAGACTAGATTTACTGCCTCTGGACAAGAACAACATGGTTAAATAGCAGTTAAGAGCTGCAGTGTGTCAGGTAAGGACTCTTAACATATTGTTAGATGAGTCAATTGGTAAAATTTGGTTTAAGAAAATGCATAGATAAAAAAACATAAGTCAGGTAGTCATATGCGCTGCAGTAGAAATCATTTTTTTGCATTAAACCAGGCTAATTTTTTGCAGTTTTAATTCAGTTAGGATTGCCCAAATTATTTGTTTTTTGCAAAATACCAGATATTTTTGTTCATGATTAAATTTAGTTTTACTTTCACTTCACTAAGATGACTATGTGCAAACTATTTGGGAAAGAGCAGATGATGATATGGATTTGTAAGCGTCAAAACATTTGAGTTAAACGGGTGCACAGCTCTGAATACACTCTAAGACAACACCAGACTCGAACACATCACTTCCTTTTGTGACATCATGCAAAAAATGAAAAATAAAAGTCAGGCAAGGTATATGGAAGAGGATTGTGGATGTTCACAACTCTGGTTTCCTGAAGGCACCACATTCGTTTGTTCAAACAATTATACATTAACAGAAACAACATAGAAATGTTCATCCATCAAAGGGTTTAGGAAGGAGACAGCTTCTGTATCCCAGTGAGAACTTTTGCTTTGGTCTGATGTTTTGACTCAGCCCTAGTACAAAAGCAAAACACCTTGTAAGGTTGAAGCTGGCTATCATCCACAATGACAGTCCTGTAACAACATTGGCTGAAAGGCCACTCAGAAAAGTAGAAGCCATTACACCAAAAGCAGCAAGAAGGCAAGATTATATTTTGCAAATTTATTCATGGACAAAGACAGTCACCTTTTTGGGTGACAATTGCTTTGATGACACTAAAATTGGAAAAAATGATCATAATTACATTATATGGAATATGGAAGCTTGTGAAGTAGATGTTGTGTTGGAATGGTATACTTCACAAAATAAATCACGCCATAGAGAAAGAACGCCCTGAACTCAGTTCTGCTGAAATTTTGTGAGCGCAGCTTAAAATGGGCCTGATTAACAGACACCAGTTCTGTCAGGAAGAATGGGTGAAAATTCCTGCATGTAAAAAGCTGTTGGAAGGATACCCAAAACATTTCAACAAGTCATATGCAATTCTACCAAATAGAGAGGAAATGTATGTAAACGTTTGACAAAATGAAAAATAATAGAAACAAAATCAATCTCTTATTGATTACTGTGGCAAATATAAATAAATTTGGTGAAGATAATTCGACTAAAACAGGAAAAGTGCATGATGTTCAACATTAGTATTTATTCTTTTGTGTAAATATCTGGTTTCATTATATTGTATCATTATACACATATCTATGTGAAGATTTAAGCTTGTTTTATCTCCGGTAGATCTTTTATCCTAGACAGACTGACAGCTGAGGAGCTGCTCTTACATTTCAGACCTTTGAAAGTGAAGGCTAATTAATGTTGACTTGTAATGCAGAGAGGAACTGGGACATCTTTCTTTAGACCCTTTCTCTCGTCAACTTTTTTTTTATCCTTTTATCTTTTGAGTGATTTTTTCCTATAATCTCTTTCTTTATATCTTGTCTTTTACTAAGTCCTTCTCTGTTATCTACTGTCTATTAAGCTGCCTGATGACTCCTTTTTTCCTTCAAGCATGGAAGCAGACTGTATAGCAAAATAACTGGGTTTCATCATTTTCTCTTCCTTATATTCAGCTGCATCTCAGACCACCACTCCAGCACACACACACGCATGCCCGCACACACACACTTAGCCCTGCTGTTCGGTAACCCATTTAGGTGCGACATCTTGTCGTTGCCCTTCAGCTGCAGAAGCTCAACTCTAATGGCCTCCAAGTTTTTCTCATTAACTAATTTTGTTTTGCCATAATGTCTACAGCTCAAGCTATTCACTATATTAGCTTTTAGGCTCATGGAAGCTAATATATTCTCTTTGCAACCTGAAAAGGGCATTTTTTATGTTTTTACACCTTTTACTGGGATTATTGTGGTCTTGTACTGAGTTTATTACAGCGCTCAGTCTTTTGGAAAAGCCAGTGTTTGTCTTGATGAACCCAAGTGAACTTTTCTTACATCACACTGCAGTTTTACTAAAGTCACAGAAGAATTTAAAAGATATAAATGTACTCGAAGTTGCATCATCTGTACAGCAGAAATCGAACTTCTCATGAAAAAGTATATGAAAATTGCCACGCAATGGCCAACAATCTGACATCCTTACCCATAAATTAACTGTTACAGTGACAGTTATATGAACACCTTTGCCTTGGACAAGGACTTGACTTAAACAAGAAAAATAAACATATGTGAGAATAGCTATTTTCAAGTCTGCATCATCAATAATAAATAATTAGACATCTAACTATAAAATATCAGATCATGAAGTTCATTTTAACACACAACATGAATAAATTGTTATAATTAAGAATGGGCAAGTATCGGACCGTCATGTTGTGATAACATTGATTAAAAATATTATGGTTTTAGTGTATTTCCATCAAATTTATGATCCTAACATTTGCTTTTTTAATTGCTTTCTACTAAAACTAATACTAAAAAGGCAACGATTGTTCATATTTCTGCTAAAATATTATTACAGTCATAATAATGTTGTGGATAACATTTATTTATTTTTATGTTGATTTTGACAAATAGGCAGTCAAACATATAGAATAAACACAAGCTAAATTTGGCAGTAGTGTTGAATATTTCACATTTTTTCTGTTCTGATCCTTGTAGGGTATAAGTACAACAAGCTGATATTAGCTCATTAGCTAAGTTTTTCATTAGCTAGTCTTCAGTCGGCTACTGAACAAACATGTTACATTTAACTTGTCTTCCAATACCCAACCACATAAAAACACTTATAAAATTAGCATTTTCAACCAGTTGTGCACAAGAACATATAGATGTTTCTGTTTCTGACTCTGTCATGAAGAAGTCCTTTAAAAATGTTTGAAGATAACTTGCTATTCATAATGAGTATTGTTCATACATCTGGCAGATTTAGAGTTGCCCAGGCAGAAATTTTTGCAGGAAGCTAAAGATTAGAGTTATTGCAAAGCGGTTTTCTAACCTCAAGATAACAGTGGAAACATTCATAAAGCTGGTGGCCATTTATAAGAAGATGTTCACTACTCTGATGCCAATACAGGTTTTTCCCTCCATTTTTTAAATGGGTGTAAATGATTTACTTTAAAATTTCAAACTACTTTTATTTTCGGAGAGATCCCAGTTTCATTTCCTTTAGAAAAAAAACGATTTTGGTAGAATAAAAATAAATCTACCAGAAGTATGAATATTTTTACATTAAAGTATTTTAATAGAGAACTCAATTTGTTTATTTATGTTAAAGGTTTGTTTTTTGAAATCTATGGAATATTCACATGCTTGAAATGTATCATAAAAATCCAGTTTACCGAGAGGAACTGACAGTTAACCTGCCTTGTACTAAAAATGATTTGTTCCTTTTCAGAATCTTTAGCTTCGACTTGTCTAAAGAGATCTGATCGATACGTCCAATCTCACTGTCTGCTCACTTTGTACTGTCACTGTCAGTTGCTATACCTTTGTTTGCTTCTGAAACAACTCTGTCATGAGTCATTACAGGTCTATTGTTGATTCTTGTCGCCTGCCTTCACAAAAGGACTGGTTTTTGATGACAGAGGGTGTCAAATGAATCATGCCTTCAGTGGCGACTCTTCACTTTTTTTGAACGTGGGTTGTTCTATAAACCCCAGAGTTCAGTGCCAGACACAGAGCTTATCCAGTTCACACAAAAACACACATTCCTCCTCTTTTTCTTGCTTTAATCTCAGTGCATGTACAGAATGTGAGGGACCAGCATTTCAAGCAAAGCAAGTTTCTTCATTACCCCCCCTTGTCCAATTCATCCCAGGCACACGGATAATCTTTTTTGCTCACATCAGTGGGAAAAGTTTAAAGGTTTAGAGGCTATTCTGTTGGCAGTAAGGAAAGATTATTAAAAAATATTGTGAGATATTGAGATTTCTGTATAAGTGACTGAATCTGTGAAATTCACACTGTGCTGCCAAGTTATCAGCAGTCAAATACGTCAGATCAGAAAAATCATCTCAAACTTGCCACAGAAATAAATGACCTCTTTTTTTTTATTTCATCACATTAGCAGTGAGTGGACGCTGCTGTTTGTATGTGAGCTTTTGTCAGAGCTAGATGAAACTTATAGACACCCAAAGGCTTTTCTGTGCCACTTTAAATAGACTGACATATTAGCACATTTTTCATATTATCTAGTACATATTTTCAGAATGTCATATTATTATCCTAACTTTATACAAGTTATTACAATGCCTAAATAATTAAAGTACAAAGACAATGGTCCAAGAGGAGAGACAAACTTAAGTTTGACATAAGTTATGATTTTTCTGCTTTTAGCCTTACATTGAAGCTCTTTTGAGATTGCTCAAGTACATATTAAATTAACAAAGCAATTATTTTCTTTGAATTGTATTTTATTGAAGGTTCTCAGTTTCTAAAAGAATAAAAACCTTTGAAAGTGACTACATTACAGTTTTAAATTTGAATATTTTCTTTCACTTCTGCCTTGTTACAATAACAGTAAAACTATGTTTAGGATAGCTTTTAATTACATTTTTGTCACTTTACACAGAACAAGAAAAAAGAAAACTACAACAAGACCCAATTAATTTTCACAACAACAATTTTATTTCTATATTTAAAAATACATTTAGTGATGACGTGAATCCATCTGAACTTTTTCAGGCTTCAATCTAGTTTTGGTTCATTTTAAATTTGCACAGCATTGGTTGAGTTTGAATCATCTCCAAAGCTGAGAAAAAGAAACCTAACAGTGCCCTGTCCTGAGATGTTCTCTGTACAAGGCGCAGGTGGGATGGGAGACAGAAGAGCGCTAACCAAGCTTTCATCAATCCTGCTCTGTGTCTCCCACACCCCGGTCCATGACACTGTAATGGAAAAGGAGTCTCTGCAATCTGAGCTGTCCTTGCCCTCTGCCGGTGTTAGACTTCTAACCAGCGTCGCGTTTATAACATAAATGATTTCAATTTTCATTATTACACCTGTTTCCTATCCTCAATCATGATTAGACTCACAAGGGGAATTGCTGAGTGGTGGTCCATGTTAAAGGGCCAACGCAGGGACACACAGGGCAATTTACAATTGATTATTATCCTGATATTCATGTTTTTGAACTGAATACCACAGCAGCCCGGTGAAAACCATTGATTTTAAATAAAAGCACAGCCATCCCTTGTACGGCCTCTACCAATGTAATATTTTTTTTTAGTCACTTAATTTAAAATAGTGTTTCTACTCAATTTCTACTCAATATTTTTATCTTAACATGTACTTTTTTGAGTGCTTAGTTTTGATTCCATGAGGTAAATAGTACCAATTTGGATTCCTAACCTACAGCGATTCAGGGTTAGAGGTTCACTATGTGTTACAGATTTGATGAGAAAATTTATTTCAGTCATTAAAGAAGACTTGAGACTTAACTTGGTCTTGGAAAAAATGGCTTATGGAGATCTTTGATATCTCTACATGAATACTGATATTAAAAATATTTTTAATAAGTCCTTTTATATGTTATCAAATAACTACAAAAATTTACATTGTGTTTTTTTGTAAAAGGAATGTCTAAAAGAGGACAAAGATAGAAACTATATAGAAAGATTATTTTTAATGATTTAAAAAAATATATAAATACTTTTATGTTCCTGGTTGATTGTGTTTGGCAATAGATGTGGTCCATCCTGGAATGGTTGTCAGTCCATCATTCATGTACATACCTACAGGTGATTTAATGTTAGCAAGTCACCAATTAACCTAACATTCATATTTTTGAACTGAAGTTGGAAGCTAAATCGTTATCACATGCAAATTAAAGCAGCAAAGATCTAGCTCTGAGGCAAAAGTGCTTATCAGTGCACCAACTTTGAGTTAAAGAAGGGTAGGAATAAAATTTGGCACTACTTTAGAGCTATTTTAGTAATGCAACCTTTTACTTGCTTGTTTAAAAAGTACAATCAGAATTAACTGAGAAGTTTGTTTGACTGCAGGAAAATGGAGAAGCAGAAAAACAAATTTGCTTCCCCACGTTTAAAATGGAGGAGCAGGTGTTCGGTTTGCTATATTGTTCAATATGTGACTTTGTGTGTTGCACAGAAACCTACAGAGCAAGTTGTGTTCAAGTAATTGCTACAAAAATGACACATTTCTGAAAGAAGATTTCTACAAAATATAAGAACTAAAACGGTGGAATTTGGTCAAGAGGAAATTTCAAACCAGCTTCAGGAGGTTTGTTTTTTTTCCAAAATAATGACTTCAAGAAAATCAAAAGGATTATTAAAACTTAGACTACTCTAGACAGAAGTATGATGTCACTGTAAGGGAATGTTTTTATTATTCTTCTTGCTTTCTCCTAATTCAATAGGACTTGGGCAGGGTTTTTAGCTGAAGTATGTTGTCATGGAAACTCAAGATGCCAACATCTTGACCCTGTGGGGGTGCCCTTTTATGTTTGAGCAACAATAAAGTGCCCGGAAGACAATAAGGAACCCATTCAGAGTAACGTTCCATACAGGGCAATGGTGGCAACGCAGTCTATGCACCAAATTACCTTTCATTTATTTCTATGGCAGGCACTAATTAAATTAAATCAAACCAAGTCATAAAAGCACTCCCACAAACTTATAATGGATGCAAAGTGCCTGGACATGGATAAATTATATATTCAGTCACTCTATTTCAAAAGCCTTCCTAAAACCTGCTTGAACAGCAAAACATAAATTAAATTTTTTATAAAGACTCACACATCATTTTCACATAGTAAAAAAAAAAAAAGGTTAAATACATTTCAGTCAAATCATTGCATAATTCACAAGTTACATAATAATCCATATAACATGACTCTTCAGCACAGGTGAAATTGGAAGACAACATATGGCTCTGATACAACGGTAAACCACAATGATGTCGTTCCGCACCCCCGTATAGCCCTGCAATCCATCAAAGTAATCGAGCCGTACGCCAAAATAAAGGGGTTCGAGCCCTTTTTTTCCTCACTGAATCAAGGCAGCTCTGAAATGTGCCCGACCTCGTAATGTTCTACTAAAGCTTTCAGCTCATCAAAAATAATAAAAAAAAGAAATTTATGTGTTCAACTCCTCTCTGCCACGATGTTTCATGTGAAGAGACCAGTGGAAGGATGTCTAAAAATGCATAGCAACAGACTCTTTCTCTCCTGTTCCCTCTCTACCTCTCACATTCTCACACATGCACATTACCACAAACACACGTCTTCAGAAACAAATAAATATGCACAGAAATAGCACACATGTACCCCGCTCTCCAGCAGCTATGCAAGGCTCTCCGGAATAATAAGAGTCCCAGTAGTGAAGAGTAAAGTGATATAAATGGCCTCATGCAACAGGAATTAGCCTGAGTTTGTGGTTCAAGATAAGTAGAGGGAGAATGTGGAGTCCAACTGGAAGGCACTGGCCCAGTCTGGGGACTCCTCCTCCATGTTAGCCTTTAGTTGCTCGTGTTGTATTACCTGATCTTGCACCAAGCAGAGCATTAGATAAAATAACTGTTCTTACAAAACCAACCATCCATTTCCTTCCTCGTGCTTGCAGGATGGTGCCTGCATGTGCAGCAGAGTGGAGTGCGCTTTGCTTGTTGAAACCCTGCAATTCTATTTCAGGCCATCCCACACACAGTGGGAGAGGAGCAGAAATGTGTCACCCTTTAATTGTAGCTTTTCAGGTCCTTGTGAAAATTTGTGCATCTGTAAGAGAGGTAAGAGAGTCCCACTTTGGATTTCAGGAACACACCTCCAGCAATTAGCACATCAGGGATATGAATAGTAGTGTGTGTGTGCGTGTGCGTGCGTGTGAGAGAGAGAGACAAGATGAGTTTCAGAGACTGTTTGTGGATTATTTGGTTTAAGATTTTCATTTGGTTGAATGTACATTCCAGATCAGCACATGGAAATTATGTCCTTGCAGCTTTTCGATGAGTAATGCAGACGACCAGTTCGACTGTGTGTGTGTGTTATGTTCTAACTCATATCACCAGCATTGCCACTTAGTCCAAGCTTTTTCCTCAGTCTGTTCTCCCAGTTAAAACGCAGAGCTTTATTCCTATAGGGTCAACCCCCTTTCAATTAATTTCTTGTTAGTCCTGATCCAAATAAGCTGCGGTAAGAATTTAATCCTCATAACTGGATTATGAGCTGATTGGTGCTACAAGAGAGCTGTTTGTTACTGAAACGAAGAGTTGTGTAACTTGGGGTGGATGGTGAAATTGACAGCCAATCAGGGCCGCTAAGTTAATGAGCAGTTGTGTTGTTAGAATCTCTAAAACGCCTTCAGCTCAGCGGCTGCTTTCATGAGTGTCCTTGATAATAATTTTTCCAAAGAGCCAACTGATCAACACCTCCTCTTCTCTGCATGTTCGGGTTAACAAACAAGATGGAGAGGAGCAGGAAGAGAATTTGTTTGAAAGACCGCCTTTTATAAGGAGTAATGGTTTCCAAACTGCGGTACAAGAATCACTGATCCTACGTAGGCTGTCTTTTCATGGCAAATGGGCTGAACTTATGTGGCAGTTTTTAGTCATCCCAGCCACTTGAAGAGCTTTAATGGTAGCCGCACACATTCATACACAAATACACAGATCATTAAGCAACTTGGCATTAAGAGCCAAGAAGAGGTGGGGGAGGAAACTGGAAGACGAGTATTCCTCCCTGTGATCCACTGAAGCTTGTTGGTGGCAGTGGATCGGACTAGTAGTCGGAAGGTATTTGCACATTATTGTCTGCATTGTCATAGTGTACAGTAAGGAGCTATATCTTCAGTCTACCAAGGGGTCAGTCTACCAAGTACCACAAATGTTGGCAGAACAAAGTAAGAGTAGAGGAGTGAGGAGAGGAGGATTGTTACCAACCAGTCCAACGAACAGTTTGTGATACAACTCCAAACACAACAAATTGTATCACTGTTAAAAATGGGGCAACATGGCACAGTTTATTTAATGCGACATTAGTACTGTGTTGTATTGATTTAATGAGATACAAATCAGAAGTATGAATAAACTGTTTTCTGTGCTGAGGGAGTTTAATAAGTAAAGAAGCCATTTTTGATTTTTGGGATGGCTGAAAAAATCTCTTTATGGTATGTTTTCCAACTTAAACTGCTAGATAAAAATAGAACATATACAACAATTACAGATTAATCTTCAACCAATTGCAAAGGGTGAATAATTTTTTTTTTTTTTGGTTTTTTTCTCACTATGACATAACACATATAAGCAGAAAAAGTCAAAACACTGCCGTACCACTTGTAAAAAGACCTTAGAGATGGGGATTGTTGAAAAACGTGGTATTTACAGAGCTGGGGCTTGTTGGCTGGATGGCAGCCAAACTGACACATTTAAGCACATTTACAGTTCACTATATTGTGTTTATTGTTGCTACATAGAACACATACACCCTTTTTGCCGCTTCTTCCAGATGAAGTTATATTTGTTTACTCTGCTGTCAATAAGGATTCCTGTTTCAGCGCATGAATTTATGACTTTTTGAGGGGTTGTGGTTTTTGCTCAACTAGGACGACTCCAGTACATCCAACACTCATGCCATTATGTGATGTAGAAGCTTAAGACACTCTGTCACAGTGGTTCCTTTCTGTGTGGAATAATGTTATCCATCTCTGGGAGAAACAGGGTAAAATAGTAAAAAAAAAAAAAAGAAAAAAAAGGAAAAACTGAGTTCAGGTAATGCTTGCATATTTGTGTGTATCTATATTCCTGTATAATTAATCAGGGATAACTGCGAGGTCAACAGGGGAGGGGAAAGAGGCCAAGGGTTGGCATTTCGGGCTGCTGTTGGTCCAGCAGTGAGGCTGACACACCACCATCAGTGGAGCAGTGGGTTACTGTTTGGATCATGTCAACACTGCTTTATTCTGTCACCATCAGTAAGTGCAAATGCTGCTATTAAGCATTAGGTAAAGATCATGCAATTGTATTTCAACTGGAAAATTACAACTTTGATGCTTATCTGCAGACATGAAGGGTTGGAGGAATCAAGCTGGACATACCCTCCCCGCAGTCTACAGTCCTTTAATTGAGATGAAAAGGACTGTAGGTTTGATGAAAAGAACTGTAGTGCCTGAGGTTTCCTCTAGCCGTATGTAGCAAAGATTAATGTAGCTCCCCCGCCTGCTACTACAATTTTTCCTGATGTACAAAAAAGATAATTTGGGTTGTTTGAAAATATTTTTTGACAGGAAAACTTAAATGAGAACCACCCATCACTCTTGTTAGGCTACAGCAGGTTGAAAAAAATAACCAGTTTTATAGTTTCATACATCCAACTGGTGAATGATGCACTCAAGCCATTTATTACCCATATACTTAAAGTGTTGCATGTTGGTTTGCTTTTTTTATATTCTTATAATTATTGAGATAAATAATCATACAATGTCTTAAATCTCATGTGTAATACAATATAACTGCACCCACCTTATTCCTAGTGGTTCTGCTTTCTATGAGTTCAGTTAAATTATTTTTATTTTTTGTCTGTCACAAAAATTACACACTTCCTAAGATTTCCTTTCAAAGCTTGCCCATGGAAAAACAAGCATATTTGTTATGCTGTTTGGGACACCACTGCTAATCTCACAAATATTAACCTGTGGCTTCTGTTTATAAGCGCTAAAGATGGATTATTCCTGCAATCAGTGGATTATTTCCCACAGACGAGGAAACAAGATAAAAGTGGCTGAAGAGTCTAAATTTAACATGACCACCAAAGCCCCTGCAGGTGTGCTCTGAAAATCCTCGCATCACTGCTAGGAAAATGAAAACAGATTAAAAAGATTAACAGCAATGCTAAGAGCAGATATCGGGTTTGGTTTTAGGTTTCAGAAATAAGTAATATAGTTATGTCCTTTTATAATTGGAAATAATTCATTAGTGATTTACATTGTGGTGTTTCACTCACTTATCACTTTCTTAACCTACAAATGAGAATGACTCCCTTAAAATAGACAAATGTACCATTAATGTCCTCTCAGTGATTTAAAGGCCTATAAATTACAATACATGAGTAAATTAAGGAATGAATTAAGTTTCATCTTTAGCTCTGATCTTGTCTGTATCAGTGTAGTTAAAAGATAAATTATGCTGTCATGAATAAACAATCCTTCATGCTAATCTTTGAAAGATGAAAGGAGAATATTACCCATTTCAGATAATAAGGCTGCTGTTCTCACATGTACTTTTTTAATATTGGCTTTTTGTTTTTACATGTGGAAATTCTGTCCTTTTAGCCAAATGAATTTGCTCACTGGATTATGTTATATAGGAATAAGTAATTTTGTGAAAATTTGATTAAAAAAAACAAACCTTTTTTACTTTATTTTGCTTCTGGACCCTATTTGTCCTAATAAATCTTCTGAAAAGTGACGGATCAAACCACTCTGAACTATCTCCTGCTTGTAGGTTGTATTTATTGGAGTCATAAAATCACATTCCCTTACAGAACATTATGGGCAGATAAAAGAAAATTACTTTACATAATCAGTCAACAAAGTGGTTATAAACATACTGTTGTTACGTACAAAATGATGTCTAATTTTATGTTAAACAGCCCACAGCAGTTAAGTTCATTTGTACCTTTAAACGCTTGGGTACAACACAACCAAAACTGCAAGAGTAGGAAATTAGAATGAGGAAAAATAACTGGTACCCATCAAAATAACAATAAATAGTGAATAGCAGTGATGGGAGTTTCATTTCTTGAATAAATAATATCAATTGGGTAATTTTTTTTGTAGAGTGGTACCATAAAACTGCTTTATTTTGATTGAACGTTATGCCATCAGAATCTCACACCAACCTATTTCTTGTTGTGTTTTGCTTGTTGCTGGGAGTGTTATCAAACACTTGCCCCTGCAGAACACTAAGGCAAACTGTCCTCGCTGACTCATTTGCATCAGAAGACCGGCCGAGGTGAAAAAGGGTGATACCAGATTTCATCCGTCTGCGGTCCTGTAAAATTGATTACGTCAGTCAATTATGTAAGCGAGGGAATGAGATGATGAGCCATCAAATTAGTTCCAGTGTAGCTCCGGGTGCCAGCATGAAGGGTGCCAGTGTTGGCTGATGAAAGCAATATTTAAAAAAGGGTGGCAAAGCGAATTAGTTTAATTAGTAAAAGCAAAACTATAATCTAAATCCTGCTGCACTGCCACAGCTCCTTTTTTCTAGACATGAAAGGGCACATGGCACTGATTAGAAGTGCTCTGAGGGTGATGGATATGTATGAACCTTTTCTAAATCTTGCACTTTGAATGAGAAGAAAGCACCATTTCAAAGCTAACAAAAAAAAAAAAAAAAAAAACACTCCGCAACTAAAGAGCTGCTTCACTTGTACTCTGCAGGCAAATTTGCTGAAGTTAAACAGATTTCCAAATGCAAAACATAGATTTAATTTTGGTTTTGTGTTTTTTTGTTTTTTTTAAATCTCAGATTCATATTTTGACTCTAATTGTTTCATGATTGCGTTGGCAAAGCTTTATCTATACTCTCTTCTGGAGACAAACATCTGTGCACTGGGGTTTTAAATGATGGATATAAACTGCATGATTATGTCCCGAATATTTTACATATCATTGTCTTAAACCATTTAGAAAATAAAATTCACATTTCTTGCTTTCTAATACGAGTTAGACTTTGAGCTAATCTCCTTCTAAACTATAGTAGACACACCTGTTCAACTACTTGTTGACATAAATAGTGTAATAACTAATCACATGGCAGCAACACAATGAAGAAGAAAGGGGATTGAAGTGACATCAACTTTGAATAGTTGTTGCCAAACTGCTGATCTACTGGGATTTTAATACAAGATCATCCCTCTGGTTTACAGAGATTGGTCCAAAGAGGAGACATTTTTCAGTGAGAAGCTCTTGTGTGGACAAAAAAAAGCCTTGTTGATCTCAGAGATCAGAGGATAATGGACAAACTGGCTTGAGATGATAGCAAAGAAAAAATGAGTTGATTCTACATAGTCACCAGATTTCAGTAGAGCAAATTTAGGATGTGGTAAAACATGATATTCAAGTCATGGACGCACATCTGGCAAATCTGCAGCAGCTGCATGATGCTTTGATGCCAATATTGACCTAGAAAATGTTTCTGGGACCTTGAAGGATAACATGAAGGATAAAGTCAGTTCTGGTGGCAAAAAGAAGAGTCTGTCCTTGTACTAGCAAGATGTATCTAATAAAGTGGCCATAGAGTATATACTTGGCCAAAATTGGTTGACTAAAGCAGTACTCTGCTATTTTTTTTAAGTGGCTTTTGTTAAAATGGGTAAACTAAACCAATCTGTGGTTCTTGGAAGATGTGATCAAACACTGACAGATATAGAAACTGTTTTAGCTGAAACCTTTAGACCTCCTACTGTACTACTGGACATTCTGGTTCTTTGCAGGAGTGAGGTTGTTGAAATTTGTGAAGAGTTTCCATTATCTCCAGAGGAGTGAATGAGAGGAACACGTTGCATCTGCTCTCAGCTTTCTTGTGCAGAATGATAAATGATCCGACAGCCTTCACAATCACGGGAAAAGCAACGCTGGCGAAAAATCCTGCTGCCGAGTCCGTAAAAGGCGTTGGCTGATTAATGACTGTATGTTGGACTAATAACTTCACTTAGTGTTTGTTTACTGTTACATAATTGCCTATATACAGCACTGACAGTGGCTGACAACTCCGAACCTGCTGAGACAATTAGAGTCCTCCTTTTGTTTGGCGTTTGTGTGTAAAGGGAGTCAGTTTCAGACCTCCAGTGTCTTAGATTGCAGCTGTCTAATTACATAAATAATATTCCAGAGTAATCTCCATCTCCCTGTTGTTTTAAAGGGAGATTGTATGGGAAGGGACTTTTTCAGTGAATAGAAAATTTAAAAACGAAAGACACACTCTATAGAGGATACATACTGTGCCTCCAGAATATATTCACACGCCTTTCCACTTCCTTACATTATAATCTCATTCTAAAATAAATTTGAGGAGTTTCTTTTTCTCTCAGAGATCTACATATCAACAAAGCTAAAACATGTTATAGACATGTCTCCACATTTGTTAGTCTCTTTGACAGCAAATGCAAACTCTGGTATTCCTGCTTTTGTGACTGCACGCTTTGTTTTGGTATTTTCCCCATTTTCTTCTCTGTAGATTCTCTCAAACTCAGTCAGCTTGAATAAGCAGTGTTGCTTTCACCCATTTAGAGGACTTCTCAGAGATGTTCAATTGGATTTGAGTAATCTCTAACTGGACCACCAAAGGAAATTCATAGACTGCTTTGAAGGCACTCCTTCCTTGTTTTGGCTCTGGTCATTGGGTCAGTGTTAGACTTAAAGATATTGGACTGGATGGAAAGAGAGAGAGAGAGACAGACAGACAAACAGACAGATAGACAGATAGATAGATAGATTTTAAAATAAAAACCAGAGAACTTTTCTTCTAATCATCTTATCTAAGATTTGTTTTGGCAAAATTCAAGCAAGGGACCGTTCTGCCTGTACAAACCCTGAAAAGACAAACTGAGTTTTGTCTACCAAGGGTTCAAGAACAAAATGACATAAAACTGTCATTGGTGCCCTTGTTTGGGAGTGCTTACAGCTTATTTTTCCAACATGTTTTCTGGGCAGGAATTTTTTATGCATGGTGTCTGAGAAATGTGATTCTGGTGTGCCTATGTTGGGAAAGGACGTCCAGAGACTTCTATAAATCAGAAACTTTAGTTCTTGTAAAGTATCACATGTCTTTGCCAGAAAAAACTATGTTCTTGTTCTGGCAGCCATGGAGGAGAGAAAACATTTTAATGTTTTTGCTGAGAATGTATTGGCTTTAATGGACCATTCTGTTCTCGCTTTACTCAGTTTGGTCAGATCCCAGGAGGATCCTTGTGGTTCCAAGCTTCAGTTTGTGAATAATGGTGACTGCAAACCTTTTCTAGATTTGTTTCTTTCCCAAACATAATTTGGCCTCTGAATTCCCTTTATTGCTATGAGACCTTATATAGACTAGTGTGCTTCATTTCAAATCAGTTCACTCAATTGAATTTACAACAGCTGGACTCCAGCCAAGATGCAGAAACATCTTAAGGCTGATCAGTGGAGATCAGATACACCTGAACTCTGTTTTGAGTGTCAAAACAAGAGGTCTGATCACTTATGTATCTATTACATTTAAATCTTTGTATTGTTTAAAGATAAACAAAACCTGCGGTCATATTGTCGTTTTTGCTCGGTTATTGTAGAATTCTTAAAAAGAAAACAAAGCCCAACCATATTCAGAAGAAGAAAAGAAGTGTGAATACTTATTGCGCTGCACAAAGAGAATAAATATTTGTTTGGCTTTACTTTTTCATAGTGTTTACTGGTTGAGTTCTGCATGTTAAGAGTTAATAAAGCCTCAGTCCAGCTCTGTGCTTCAGCTGAGCACCTTCTCTCATGTCAGCTTTTACATAAATAAGAGCTTTTTCTTTCCATCATTCGCTCTTCTTCTCTTTCTCTTATGCACACCCACACAGAGCCTGTCAGAGGCACATGAGGATGGGTGGAGGAAGGAGAGAGGTGGGTGAAGCATGACACGTGAAAAAAGGAGCAGTGTTGCTCTTAACACTGAATCCGCAGCCCTTTATCTGTTGTTTCGCAGTATGTCTTGTCCTGTCCCTCTCTCTCACAGAAACCATATGTTTCCAAGTGTATTCCCTCTCTGAGAAATTCTAGCTATTGTGATTTTTTTTTGTCCTCTCTTTGCTCTGAAAATTACATTATACTTGTGAATATCTGCCCTCTCCTGGCAAAGAGATTTTGAATAATCTCATTTAATTAGTGTGTAAATGAAGGCTCCTCTAATTGGTCTGAATGGAAGGAGATGAAAGTGATAGTAAAAATATCAGGTTAAGTGACAATTTGGGCTCTGCGAGCCGTAAAAAAAAGGTTACAGCAGGTACATTATCCGTTGTTTAACCCTGTCCTTGTACATGCAAGGAGAAAAGCTCAGAAGAAAATTTCTCTCAGCAGAGATGAAGGCTAGAAATAAGAGCTATTACTTTCAGGTTTGTTTCTTTGCTTGTACTTTCGTGTTACATCAATAAAGTCACACATTTCTGCAGATACTCATGGATGGCTGTTGTTCAAGACTTTGCACACCAATAGGTTGCCATGGTAGCTCACAGGGTTTTTTTTTTTCTTCAGCTGACCCACAGTTAGATGGTTAGATGGCTGCTGCCTCACTAAGAACACTTCAGATGAGCTGTCTCCTCTTCCATGTACGAGTCGCTGCACTGGACTGAAATTGCTTTCATCAGTGTCAGATATAAGGAAACAAAATTGGATTTTTCTCAAATTGAATGCATCTTTAAAGGTATTAGGCACTTTTTGTAAAGTGGCCAAAAAGAGATTTATTTTTAATTTCTAATTTTAATCATGAGAGGCTTGAATTCTGATGTTATGCTAAGCATAACATCAGAATTCATCATACAGCATTTAAGAAAAGGACAGCTTGTCTTGATTTTGACCTTTCACAAAAGAGCAGTTATGGGAGGATACCAGGAGAGCAGAAGCATGTTGCCCCAACACTTCACCAATCGCAACATGAATGTCAAACATGAACACTTCAGGGTATTGAGATGTTTTTTTTTTTTCCTGGACCTTCCTTGCAGTGGTATGGCACCTTACCTATGGGTGTTTACACTGCAGTATTTCCAAGGAAGCTTCTTATAAACAAAAAAACTTGTCCTCTGAGTTTTGAGCGAAACAAGTTTAGTTGTTTGCATTCTACAACTAGGCCACTAGATGTCACTATATCCCACATGTTCCTCCGTTCACAAACAAAAGTGTCACTTTCACATTTTCTCTTTTTCTGCTTCATTGTCTCCTATGCTTTCTGTCTCGCCTGATACCTGGAGATTAATATGAGTGTAACACTTTAAAAATGGCTTAGTTAGAGAAGAGGAGAGGGGTGAATGAAGACCCACTGTGTTGAAATCTTCTTGGCAGCTGTGACATATAAAAAGCCCGTGACGCATCATTTCATGCTTTAAATGAAATTAAAAGTACATAAATAAGTTGTCACCATTAGCGTTACTGCACATCTGACAGATCATAAAATACAGCAGTAGGCTTGTCAAGTCTATTTAATGCTGTCTCATTTTGTTAAATGCCTGCTGTTGCTTCTTATGAGCTCTGCTCATGCATCTTCTTGCCTTCTTCCACCCCTACTAAGCAGGATGACAGAAGAGGAGGTGACAGTAAAAGATCATTTTATGGTCAGCGTGCAAATCCAAATTAAACACGACTGATTTTGTACACTAAACCAATAAACTTGAACAGAAACATAAAGCCTGACACTAACTTCTAAATACTATCAAAGTTTACTTAGTCCTTTGAGAATCCATTGCTGTATCGATTTAGTTGCTCATCATGTTCATAGAGGTTTGACGTTGCGTAAAATCTGTGGGGGATGATGTGTTATAGTTGTAAGTTACAAGTTGTGTGAAGCATTCAGGTTTTATGCACCACAAATCTGGAACAAACTTTCAGAAATGGCAAAGATACTAAGGCAATAAGTTCCTTTAAATAAAGACTAAAACCTCATTGCTTTTGAGCTGCCTTTGATTAATAATGACTGGAACACTGATTCATTTTAGTCTTCAGTTAATGTTTGATAATGATTACTCTTGATTTATTGATGATATTTAACATCTAACTTGTTGCTGAAATGTGTTATACAAACAAACTTGACTTTACTTGACTACACACTTTGACAATGTGACCATTTTTCTCAGAAACATTTTTTATAAACTCTGTTAGTGTTGCAGACATCCACTGTGGGGTCCAAAACCATGAAGTTTATGTAAGTTATGTTCACTGAAGCTAAGAGGGTCCCCTTCCTTTAGAGGTTTTGCTGTTTCAAGGTCACTGTTCTTGGAATACACATATTGTTGTCCATCTCAAGTGCAGATTTAAATGACATCAAAACAGTGCACCATTAGTATGGTCAAAAACATAAGTAAGGTCACTTCAGACTTTGTGGAAATTTGTCTTGAATGTCAAGTGAAATCTGTCCAGGGAAGAGTGGTAAAGTCTAGCTTCAGTCAGATAAAAAAAGACAAGATTATCAACAATATAATTGTAGCCAATGACTCTGTTGCAACTATTACACTTTCTAACTTATGTAGTCACTCCAAATATTTACGGTAAGGTGTAAGCTTATTAAACTTTATTAAGAACTTCACTGAGGCAGACGTTTGTTTTCACTTTTTTTAAATAGAGACTGGGTCACAGTTTTCTACATTCTTGACTCTAAGATGAGATTTATGCCCGAAATTAAAAATGCCTTTAATTTACAGTGGTTCCACTTTGAAGATAAGTTAAAACTGCTTCAAACTCACAGGAAATTAGTATCATTTAGAAATATGAGATGTAATTTGAGGAGACCGAAACCATGCAGCTGCTTCACTAGTTTGCTTCACTCACACTGCAGATCTATTAAATGTGTTTTTAATCAACTGGATAAAAAACATTGCAAATATTCTAACATTATCAACTTGCATCATTAGACTTATTATCTCCCATTTTGCAGATTCTGAAATCAGAAATCCACAGTTCACATAGTTCATTTAATTAAAGTTTCTAGTATGGGTGACTCGTTTGATTATTTTATTTATTTTTTTTTTTTGTGAAAAAAAACACTGAAAATTGCTGATTTTGAACATGAGTGGAGTTTATACACAGGGTGGATGAATCGAAATATTAGGAATATTCAAGAAGAAAAACAAACAATCAACACTCTTCCATCACAGAACTTCACCCTTAGTTCAGGATCTTCTTAGAAAGTACTCCTTCCCTAATGGGACAGCTTCTGGGGTAACTTTCAACCCTAGTTATCTGATTTGCCTTTAGTTCCTGCTGTAGAAGCAATAAAGGGAAAAAGTCCAAGAAAAAAAAACTGAATCCTGCAAAAGGTCACTCATTTGAACAAAAAATCCTAAAGTCTAAAGCCTTTCATTTCATTAGATCTCATAAAGTGATTTTATTAACTTGTGTGAGCTAATATAAAACTGTACTGATAAGTCATGAAATCACTGGATGCTGTCCAGCTTTTTCAGTTTCTGTATAAGGCAATAAATCTTTTTATTCCTGAAATATAAAACTGTAGTTACTTTCATGCACTGAACTAAAGCAAACAGGAAACCGAACAACATCTCACTCGAAACTCCATGAACAACACCATAAATAAACCTTTACAAGTGCAATATTGTTCTTTTCCCCTCAGTGTTATAATCGATCTGTCAAAAAAAATGTCCCAAAATTAGCCCCCTCCAGGAAGTAGAACTTCACAACTTGCCTCCTCCTGCGTGAGTTGCTGGGTAAGAACAGAGGAGTGTGTTTGTGACAAACCGGTCGTGCTTGTGAGTGTGTATTACGTCAAAAAGTCACACTCATCAGCGGCCTTCTGTACAATGTGACTGTTCAGTCAAAAGTTTGAGTGTGAGGATGACACGTTGCTTTGGAGCTGCCGGGCACGGAAGCTGTCTCTGTTTAACAATGCACAGCGGAGACTTACAGTACATCTTAATAGGCGGAATGCAAGGGGACCATTAATCTGAGCACTGGTGCAAACAGTGATGCTGTCATCTCCTCAAAGTGTTTGCAGAGAACATGCCACAGCCTTCTCTGTGAATTTTCTATGGCTGTGCAATAGAGAAAGAGGATGAACATTGCATTCATTTCAATCCATTAACCTCTCTACACTTGGATTTTGTTTGGAGTTTCATTAAATTCAGATTAATGGAAGCATTAAAGTGTTTTGCTGGTGGCACACATAGCTAGTGTAAACCAAGTCACTCATCTCTTTATTATTCCAGACTTTTGTTGGCTTGGACAGTATGTGCTAAAAATTGTCTTTGTGACTTGAAGTTAGAGTGAGAAGATCATTTCTGAAGTTCATAGCACAATTGTGAGATCTTAATTGTAGCTTCACAACCCAGCTGAGTTCCTCTGGAAACAAAAATTAAAATATCACCCAAAATACTGAATAAACCTTGCCTCACAATTCCTTCAAAGCAACATATTTTCCTACCACTTTTTTTTCCTTTTGTGTAACATTCCATTAATAGGTTTGGAGATGTATACTCCATCAACAACCAGTTTTTGCTATGCCTACAGTCACTGTCTGTTAAATATGATCGTTTTCTCCATGATCATGTTGGCCATAACCAACCATTTCTCCATTGTCCATTGACAATTGTTTGTAGTTATGCAATGTTTCCGGAAACAGAATTGTGGGTATTTATTAGCTGTGATTTATCACTCTACCCATCCATTCATTCTTCCATTTCATCAACCATATAATCAGATGAAACCAATACAACTCAGACAGATCTAAACTCTGTTATATTTAATTGAATTCAGTCCTACTTCAATACGGTCAAACTTATATTTAAATGTAATTTTCTTGAAATTATAATAATGAAATAAGCCCAGCAGATTGAATGAGATAATTTACTATGCAGTAACCTTCTTCCCTAGAAAGCATGTGGAGGCAGTGGAAAGAAACAACCTCTTCTTAACAGAAAGCAAGAATTTATAAAGGAAAATTAGTTTCAACATCCAATTTAATAATCCCATTTGGACTATCAATTTTTGTCAATTAGGGTTTATTATTTTCCAAGGATAGGTTTTTTTTTCTTGTAGTGATAAATGATACAATATATGCAGATAAATATCATTTCTAAGAGCTCAGATAATAAAATAGGTGAAAGTCTGTTATAGCAAGTTACCTTCATGCTTCTTGTATAATTAGATGAGCTTGTGATAAAGATAAAGAGAAAAAGGGCTGAGAATTTGTTGGCCTCCGAAGCATACCATAATGCAAAACAAATGCCATTTTCATCCTGATATTGTCAGTGCTAGAGTGCAGTTAGTACTTGCTTTCGGGCTTTCCAGTATTGTACCCCTGATCTCATTCCATGCCATCACAGTAAGTCATGTTTGAACTGATGTCTACTCAGTCAGTCTCTGTGCACTAATGACAAAGAGCTTCAGGCCAGGCTAGACGCTCAAGGTTACTCTCCTGCGATCCATCTTCACAAAGAAATCAGCGACCCTCATCTTAGAGAAATAAAGAAAATCTAGATCTGCTGGGATAGAGGCTGACTCACTGGCTCAGTCTGTTCAGATGTCTTCTGTTTCTTGGCCACAGCTTAAGCCGCTCCCCCTACAGGCCCCTACTCTGATTTCTAATCTTTAGGAAATAGTGTTATTGCCTGAAACTATAACAGAGAGAAGATGTCTGCTAGTTTTGAGAGAAATCCTTTTGATTCACGGGTGTCAGGCCCTGTTCACAGTTTCTCACCTGCCATCATCTGCTGTTGTTTCAGTCAGTGAACTGCAAAGACCTCGATACGTGACCTGCAGACATAACAAAGGCCTCGTCTGCTGCTGGGTTTTCTGCACTGACATATCTGATCGCGCTCTCCAATGACATTCAACAACCTGAAGTTAAACGATCTCTTCAAATGTTAAGTCATATATAATTCTAATGATGCTACGTTTTCATTCCAATGATCTTCTAATATCTATCCACTCAGCAGCTATTAAATTAACAACCAACAAGATGTAAACACGACATCTTGTTGGTTGTTCGGTCTTGGTTCGCTAAATACTGCTGTTGCCTGGAAAGTGAGTTGCATGTCGTTTTCATACTTTGGTGGTGGAGGCGATGCCTATTCCTGTTAATTATTCATAAGTCTGTAATGTGTGCATCTGTTCTCCTCTCAGACAGAAAGAAAGAGGAGGAGAAAAGCAAACTGATCATCTAAAGATAAATTAGATTATGCTGCGATTTTTCGGGTTATAATTTGGGGTTATATTTCGGAGTGATATCACGCATCGTTTTTGTAGGAACTCATTGAAAACCAGGGAAATGTTACTCCTTATCTGTGTTGGGAAGCTTAGAATGTATTCCCAAATAAGGATCCAGATTGAATCATGCCCTTTTTGACTGGATGTGTATATATCTGGAACCTACCATTGTGATTCTGATCTCAAGGGTGCAGAGAGAAGCATTTTTAAGGTAATATTTTCAACCTAAAGAGCTTTGAGCTGAAAAGGTGTCTTTCTTTGAATCTTGAGAGATCACTATGGTAACACATGGTGAACACCTAATCTGTTTCAGCTGAGAAAACGAAATCTGCAACCTTTCCACTGATTCTTTTCCTGATGATATCCATGTATTCATTCTCGCTGAATATATTATGTCTGCAGGTTAATTATGGCACCAATTGAAGCCAACTTACAGGCTATAACACAATCAGAATGTCTCATGTTGCCACAGAATCACAGATTGTGCACATTTAGTGAGGGAGGCAGAAATTGCATAGTGAATGACAAGGCTTTTTTCATTTGATTCTCTTCCGCACAGAAGTGTATTTTTACCACAGTCTGCAACATCTTAAGCCTTTTGTTTACTTAAAAACCAAAAATCAATTATCACAGCATTACAGTCCACAAGTCTGGCGATTATATAAGAGTGACAAGGAAAAATGCCAGTTAAAAAAAGTCCTGTCCGCAATTTGCCAGAACCTTTATTTATTTTACATGGAAAACCCACATATGTTAGAAAATTAACCCTGCAACTCATCCAGAACACGCCATTTCATCCCTAAAACATGGAGGGGAAACATAATATTGTGCTGATGCTTCGGCACAAACAGGAGGACCGATCAGAGTTGATGGATAGACAGAAGGAGCAAGACACAGCGTAATAATAGAAGAAAAACTAATAGATGTTAAACAAGACATGAGATTGAAATAAAGGTTCACCTTCAAGCAGGAGAAAGACTCTAAACAAACAACCAGAACTATGTGATGGTTTAGATCACAGCATATTTATTTGTTCAAAATAACTCAGTCAGAATTCAGAGCTAAATACAACAATATGTGGCAAGACTTATAAATTACTGTTCAGAAATGCAAAGATGAATGGAATAACCTCAGTTTTTTGTATGCAAAGTTGGTAGAAATATACTACAAACAACCAAGGGTCAGATTACAAATTTATTTTTCCAGATTTTGAACTGTAAAACTTTTTGAAAACCTTTCATTTCATAGTTATGGATTTGGCTTTTGTTCGTAGTATAAAACCCTTACATAAGACATAAACGTATGAAATTGTTACATTACAGAAAAGAGTAAAAGGGGTGTAAATACTTTTGATGAAAATCATTACATTAGAATAAATATGCCTACACTAAATTAAGTTATTTCCTAAATTTAGATTTTCAACTTTGCATTTCACAATTATGCCCCTACCCCCACAGATACCAACAGAAGAGACAAAAGCAGAGAGAAGTCAAGTTAGGAGCCTTTTTCTGAAAGGAAATATTTTTAGAGCCATCACTTTAAAACAGCTCATGTAAATTGTTTTTTTCTTTTTAATATGGTAAAATTCCAGTTTTACATGATGAAAAATGTTTTCATCATGTTGGAGCTGTTGGAATCTTTGTGAGCTCTCTTCCTGAGCCTCCTACAGGAGTAATTTATGTTCTGAGATTAGACGGTGAAGGAGTTACGTGATCACAGATGGGAGAATAGAAGAAACAATGAGGCACAAATAAGACCAATCATGACGATATCTGTCACCATAACATCGACAGTGAGATTTCTCAGGGAGGAGAGCAGAAACGCTTTAGATCCTCCACCTTATTTCTCACGCTGATGCATTTACTTTGTAATTTTTGAGTGACACGCTCCTGTCTACTGCCTCCACAGGAAAACCTGTGTCCACTAAACGGTTGTGTGTGAAAGAGCATGTTGTGACAGCCATGTCTCTGGAGATGGAAAAGACCATCACCAAGCTGATGTATGACTTCCAGAGGAACTCCACCTCCGACGATGACTCTGGTTGTGCTCTGGAAGAGTACGCCTGGGTTCCCCCAGGCCTCAACCCTGAGCAGGTATGAGCTCCATGATATTCAAGCTGCATTTTATGCTTAATGCTTCATTAGTTATTGCTCCTTTTCATTCGGAACATGCAGACCATATTAATTAAGCCAAAGCAATGAAAATGATTCATTCATCTGGTTTATCTAAGCTGCAACACTTTCCTCATAATCTGAAGTTCTAAATAGGATTGTTCGACCAAAACAGAAAAACGCACATCCTGATTGTTTTATTTCACCTTGTATTTATTATATCCTCTTTAGGTTAGAATAGGAGGAAGAGAAAGGGCCGGGATGACATCCAGTACAATCACTGGGACTGAAATATCATTTTATTGAAAAATACTTGAAGAGACATTTTCAGCCAACAAGTTTGAAACCAAATCTATATGCAGAAAAATTTTGTGCCAGACAGAAAGATAGCGAGAAGGGGAAAATGTGGATAAAATGGGCCATTTCACACATTGTTAAGAACAGTGAACTTTGATTAAAAAATATTGAAGAGGAGGGAAATGATAGGCAGGTCAGTGAAAATGATCTACAATGTTTTATAATGGGAACCAGAAAGAGGTGGAGGAAAATGGGAAAGCACTACAATGGATCAAAGGACAGCCGAAAATGGCAAAAACTCTGTAATGGTCAAAAAAGGTCCATTGCGAGTTCTGTAATGTAGGCAACTATTTGAGAAGCCAACCGATCTGCAATAAGTGCCCACAAAGTTCCATTGTTGGAAAAAATCACTTCCTCAAGATGTTCCAGATTGTCAAAGAACACACTCAGTGGCCAAGGGAGAAATAGCTAAACATAGAAATAACTATATTGTCATATGCTCAGAAAAAGAAAATCTGGCAATGAAATTTGTACTCCACAAGCTCCCTTCAACATCATTTTAAAAAGTTACTTAAACTAAGAATAAGAAATAACAAGTAAGTAATTATTAAGAATAATAATTCTAGGTTGAGGGGCATAAACTCAATTGAAGCCACAGTTCAATGTAAAGCTGTACTGATCAGGTATCATGCTTTGAGGACTTTTATCAACCTGTCCTTCCATCCATCCATTTATCCATTATCCTCTGATTATGTGAGATCCAATCAACTTTTTCCAGCTCTGATCAATTTTATTGTCTGAACACAGCTGTAGGAATAAAACAAGTCATAGTGATGTTTCATTAGCGGGTAAATTTTAATTATGCTTTTGCTAGCCGGAGCTCAGTCTGTCCTTTATTTTAGTGAAATTAAAGTAATTGGAGTCAGTGAATGTTGGTTTGAATCTTATTGGAAATTCAATCTGGTTTATCTGAGCTTGCAGCTCCCTGTTTGTATCTATTTGCATCTTAACAGCCTTTTAATGCAATGCCTGACCAAGGTAATTGAATTAATAGAAACTATCTCTACATCTTTAGTTTGTTTTTATTGTTGCCTGTAGGTTTTGCTTTGTGTGACATTAACATGCATACATTTCTTCAACAGTTTCAGCTATAAACCATGTTGTCTTTGTTCCGTAAGTGAAAGACACTAATACAACAGGCCACCTAGGGCTCTGTTAACAGATGACAGGAAGCCTGATAACAGTGATTTTCTCTAGTCAGCCATCTTGACAGGATGCTGAAAGAGGCTGCAGCCTCTGTCATCCAGCAGGAGGTGGAGGCAATTGAAGCTGCCTGTTTCTCTTTTAATGCACTTGAATGTAATGATTTTTAAGCCTGTCACTTTTGGTGTCTCTCCATACAATGCCATTAAAAAAGGAAATAATCATGAGCTAAGGCTCATTGAGCTGTCAGGAATCAAAATCCCCAAATTTGTCTACACTGAATCTATCATTAGGATTCTGCTCTGTTCCGGTTGTCTTTCTAAAAGGTTTTGTTTCCCAACTTTGGACTTTTGCTCAAACATAACTTTTAAGTTAATAATAATTTGATTACTAAAAGACACAGTAGCTTGTGTGAGATGACTTAGGTTTATTAAGGTTCATAAAGCAATCTATCTCACAGTCCATCAAAACTCTATCAAAGTTGCATTCTCTAAAACCAATCCATCTTAAGATTGTTTCTTGACCTTTGCATTAAGTGATATTTATCAAACATTTAAAGAAGAATCAGGGGTTGTTTTGTTTTTATAGAACAGTTTTGTGTCGTTTTCAGGCTTAAGATTTATTTAGGATAAATTTATTTCTTTCTGATTCTCATCCAGAAACCACTGCCACAGTTTAATTACGTCTTAGTTTGGTTTGCTATACATCCTTTTGTCCTGCCTGCTATGTTCTTATATTTCCACTGTGTGTAAGCTTCACCCTTTCATTTCAAGAAAGTTTTTTGAACATGATTTTGCCTTCATCACCAGCATTGGTTTTTCAGTCAAAGAACAGACCGGATTTGCTCTCAGGTCAGCTTTATAACAGCTGTTGATTCACTTTGTGACTCACAGATTAGTTCTTATCCAGGTCATTGGATGTCTTAGTGCCTCCTCGTTTTAGCTCCAGGATTGCTCCTAAATAAAAGTACTGAGTGACGTGGCACACACGTCTGAGGTGGGAGGAGGGGAAGTGGTTTCTTTAACAACGTTGCACCAAAGTAGTCACACTCTGTGCAGCATGAAATCCAAACAAAGGCTGATTGGTGGATTATTTTTTCTCTGATGGAGTCAGAACTTACTTGCATTTGGATGAGTAGACATCAGGAAGAGCTGATTAGCCAATCAGGAGTCAAGTTGGGGTAACGTAAGTGCAACATCTTGGAACAAAGTCAATAAATTGGAGAACTATGTTGTGCTAAACTACATTATTTTTATTCTAAAAGGCAACAATAAGTTACTGTTGTCAAAAAATATCTCAAAATTGGTTCTGTATTCTCAGATTTTAAATGTTAATATTTAATATTGTAACTGATACAGTATTTCAAAATGTTCTAAATTTTAAAATAATATTTTTAAAAAATCATTCATATTTTGACCATCACTTTGAAGTCAACCTTAAATGACCTTGGAGTAAAGCAGTTAGTACAGGTGAAAGGTCATCCTGACATGTCCACTACAATTTTTTAATAAAAAAGGCATTCTTATTTTTCCATGTTTTTTTTCCTCAAAAACAATCTCAAATCATCTTCAGGACTTGAAGATGATTTGATTCAACTTCAAAAATCATTCAGCTAAGATTTGAAGATGAATCCAGAGAAAAGAAAAATTAGCAGATCCTTTGAAAGTTTGTTCCAACACAAAAAGAATTATTATTTTTTTCCTGATCCATGTTTTAGTGCACTAAATCAAATTATTTTCTGAGTGTCACAAGCAAACAGATCAGAACTGAAATGAACACTATTCATTATTACTATAGCATTATTTATAAACATTAAATTAGGAAGATGAATTATGCACTGCTAGGAGAATAAATTAAGCTAATTTAGAATTGATTTTGCTAAGGAAAATACATGAGGCATTTTCATGATGATAAATTATTTATGAAACTAATCACTAAATGATGCACAAAAGAAAGATTTAATTTAGTTATGTATATGTATCACCTGTTTTCCAGCATGAGAACGGAGGTTATGCAGGAGAAAAATAAATCATTAGCTCTTAAATCTTACTTTTTCATTATAGCACAGCATCGTATAGCATAGTACAGTACAGCATAGCGTAGTATAGCATAGTACAGCACAGCATAGTATGCTACAGTATAGTACTATACTACTGAATAGCATAGTATAGTAGTGTTGTTGCGGTGTAGTGTAGTACAGCATAATATAGCACAGTATAGTGTAGCATAGTATAGTATAAAGTAGTATGGCATAGCACAGTATAATATAGTGTAGGCTGGCATAGCATAGTGCAATGTGGTGTGGTGTAGTGCAGCATAGTATGGTGTGGTGTAGCATAGAGCAGTATAGTATAGTATAGCATAGCATAGTATAGTAAAATATAGCATAGCATAGTACACAGTAAAAACTGCTGGGTTAAAAATAACCCAATTCGTAACCCAGTCTTGTGTCATATACAGACCGACCCAATGTTTGGTTTTTAACTCAACTGGGTTGGGTTAATGGTTTGACCCAACACTTTGGGTTATGGCAACTAACCAAAGGTTGGGTTAAATTGGTTAAATTGACCCAAAATTGGGTTGAAACTCATGACCCAACACGAGGGTTATTATACCACTATATTTGGGTAGAAAAAAAGATTTATTTATTTTTGAATTTCACTATATAAAAACAGGATTAAAAACAATCTGAATTCAAAGCTTCTTTTATTTCCATGTGATACATATATAGAGCCAACAGAATTCATTGACATTTAAAAGTTACAAAACATAAGTAAGTTTTTTCAAAAGTATATAATTTAATCACTTCAACTCATTATTTGGCTACAACTCCAGAAGTACCTGTAACTACACATTTACATTTCATGTAAAAAGTCTGTTTTAAAGCAAACTACAAGTAAAACTTTCAGCCATTAAACAAGGAGTGTTTATCGACACTTTAGCATTTTTTGCCTGTGTGTAAGGTGTAGCAGGGAGGAGTACCGGCAGCAGCTGCAGCGCTACATCATCTTGTCTGTCTGGCAAACATAAGCTTGTGTTAAAATGTTACAGTAACTAAAAAGAATAAAAACAGGTTCGAAAACATTTAAGCTTCAATACCTTCAGGGAGAAAATTAAAGTGGAGAAGATGACCACACCTTCCTCTTCTTGGCCATACAAAAGATCTTTGTTGAGAACAAGAGAGAGAAGACACAAAAAACAGGCCATTAGTGAATTTAAAGGTAAAGCGCTACATTCTCGAAAGCTAATTTCTGACAGATTCTAGTTTAACACAAAACCTCACTATGGAATGTGATGCACTTATTTAAACAATCTGAACATGATTCAGAGATGAAGGTTGACTTACAGGCTGGATATCAATGAAACCATCTGAACGTCCAGGTTGATGGGTCTGAAACTCTTCTCCCAAATGTGCAAGGTGGAGCAGGGAGGAGTACTGGCTACATCATCTTCTCTATCAAACATAAGCTAGTGTTAAAATGGTACAGGAACTAAAAAGCATGAAACCAATTTAGAAAACATTTCTTCTGAGCTTCAATACCTCGAGGGAGCAAACTCGTGTTCTTGACCATACAGAAGGTCTTCGTTGAGAACAAGGAGTTTGGGTTTCGCTTTTAAATCGTTGCCGAAAATCAGCGGGAGTTTGAAAGCAATGTGCAGAGAGACGGTCGTTCTCTCTCGGCTTAATGAGCCTTAACGCGCGCATATTGCACCCTGCTAATGAACTAAGCCCGCGAAAATCAGGAGACAACCCGTCAACTTTTCTTTTAAAACTAAATTGATTTAAAAAAAATTGACTATGTTAAGTTACGAACAAATATGAATGAGATTATATTAAACAATTGAATTTAATTTACTTGACAAAATGTGGCCTACTCCTTCCCCTTCATCGTTTTTTTTTTATTTTTTCCAACAACTTTTGTAGCAACACCAAAGCTCTTTGTCAGAGCAACCTACCGTAATAAACATTTTAAATAACCATAAAAATAAATATCATACATGTTCTAAATAAATTCTATTTATTAATATAATCCTATTCACGTTGAAATTTTATCTTCTTTTTACTTACCATGTCTTATTTCAAAGTAGAGGAGCAGTCCGACATGCAACATTCCCAGTCTTGTTGAAAATGGGGGCCTGTGACGAGGGGCGTGGCTTCTTCCAAGTTTCATCTTTAACCCAACCGATAGACCTTTTTCACGACAACCGGAAGCTGCATCTGATAGGGCTGGGATACTTCCTGTTTTATTGGCTGTATTTCAAGTACTCTAAGAAAAATGTTTCTCCTCCGGTCCTTTTCATCATCCTTACT
>CAEGAE010011353.1:0-17481 GCA_903067095.1 Girardinus metallicus | reverse complement strand
AGCAGCGGGTGAAGCAGCAGGTGAAGCAGGAGGTGAAGCAGCAGGTGAAGCAGGAGGTGAAGCAGCAGGTGAAGCAGGAGGTGAAGCAGCGGGTGAAGCAGCAGGTGAAGCAGGAGGTGAAGCAGCAGGTGAAGCAGGAGGTGAAGCAGCAGGTGAAGCAGCAGGTGAAGCAGCGGGTGAAGCAGCAGGTGAAGCAGCAGGTGAAGCAGCGGGTGAAGCAGCAGGTGAAGCAGGAGGTGAAGCAGCAGGTGAAGCAGCGGGTGAAGCAGCGGGTGAAGCAGGAGGTGAAGCAGCGGGTGAAGCAGCAGGTGAAGCAGCAGGTGAAGCAGTCGTCCACCTCCTGCGTTTTGGTCAAATGTTTGTAAAACTTTGTTCATTTTCCACTGATTTCTAAAAAACAAAATGGCCGTTTGCATTAAATGAGAAATGAAAATAAGTTTGTTTGAGCTAAAAGTGGTTAAAACCTGCGGCGCCATCGTGCTCCTACTTCCTGTCTGGTTCTTCTTCGTTGGTAGAAACTCGTTGTCTGTCTGAGGGAAACTCAAATCATCACATCTCAGTTTAATGAACCTGAATCTGGTTTTCCCTTCTCAGGTTCTTTTAGCCGTTTCAGAACCGGAACTGAAACCGGGTCGACTTTGTTTCAGTCAGAAGAACTGGAAACCCGTCCAGGATCTTTTCTCCAGAGATGGAAGCCAACTGGACCGGGTTCTGGTCGGGTTCTGCTGCTGAACGCAGGTGGTACCGTGATAACCGAAGGAGTTCAGATCAAACCGGTTCGGTGGGTTTTTAGCGGCAGACGGAGGAAACGGGCTGAAGTTCTGCTTCCTGAAACGGGCGGGTTGAAAAGTTCAGTCTAAAAATATCTGCAGCCTCAGTTGGGCTTTGATTAGACCCATAACAGACTGGTGGCTGCGGGCCAGTCGGCCCAGTTTAAACCAGAACCAAGCCAGGCTCGTCCCATGGTGCTGCCCCCACCTGCTGCTGCTGGATGAGTTTCTAGCTGCTGGATGTAAATAAATAAAGATGGATAAAAAGCAACGGCTTCCAAAACCTGGAATATTTTTCTACTTCTGCCAGAAACAGAAATAATGTTTTTTAAAAATCTAAATTAAAGCGACGGCGCGACAAACGCGCTGCCACCAGGGGGCAGCAGGCGCGTCTTCCTCCAGATTAACAGGAAATAATGTGACTTCCTCAGGTTTCCTCCCGTCTGCCAGACAGGTTGGATTTTAACCAACTTCAATGAAAACATTTGAAATTTGATTTGATGCTTTCAATCGACAAATTAAAACTTTTACGTTGTTTAAGTTTTAATATTTACAGGAAGCAAAGTACCATCAGTTTTATGTTGCCATAGTAACGATGCTGCCAGTTTAATCTTTTTGTTCACTAAAACATCTGAGATAACCAATTATCTCCGACTGCTTTCAAGCTCCGCCCCTTTTCCCAGAATGCACCGAGCCAGCAGCTCTGAACAGGAAGAGGAACCGAGTTTGAAAAGTTTCTGAATTTTTAAGGTGTTAATTTTCCCTCATGTCTTCAAGCTGGGCTCTCCAGACTTTTGGCCAAAACTGTTCGCTCAGATGAATCAGGTGCCAAAAAAGTTTTTTTCAGGTTTTTAAAACCAAAAACCATAAAAACCTGCGAGTTTCTTTCTACCTGCTCAACAACAAACTAGTTATTTAAATAAGTCATCAGGTTTGTTCCTGTAGGAATAGAAACTCATAAACTCCAGATGATTTTTCTTGTTAAATGAAAAACAATTAATTTAGATTATTTTGGATTTGGCTGAATGAAAACTGGAAAAATATTTTCTTTTTTAATTTAGTAACCATGGCAACAGCAGGAAACCAGACGATCTCTTTGCGTTGCATCTAACATGTACATGTCAGTAGATTTTGATTTAGAAGCTTTAGTTTTGTTCTTCTTTGTGAAGCTGGAGAATCATGACAGAAACCGCAGCAGCTCCCCCTGCTGGCCAGACTCTGAACTGACAGAGCAAACGTTACATTCAACTACATAAAAGTTTGGATGTGAAAGACGAACAGCGTCTGTTTGCAGATCTAATTTAAATAAATGTGAATTCCTCGGCGTTCCTAATAGACGCAGACATGTCAGGAGGAGTGTGTGTGAGGTCAGGATCCTGTATCCTGTCTGACGCGCCGGGCGCTGCGGCGGCCATCTTTGCTGCTGTAATCAGAGCGCTGCGGCGGCCATCTTTGCTGCTGTAATCAGAGCGCTGCAGTGAAATCGCCCAGCGAGTCGGTTAGCCGAGTGCATCATCAGAGCGGAGACTCGATCACTGCTGTGAGGAGCTGAGTGACTTCTGGTTGCCATAATCCTGAAAGATTTCCAGAGACATTTAAGCCGAGGTCTGAGGTCGATGTGATGAAGGATGAAGGTCATCCGGGCGCCAACAGCTGCAAATGATCCTGCAGCAGGAAGCTCTGAGGTCTGGTGGGATGAAAGGCCACGTTAGCAGAACCTGCCAGCGGCAGCAGCGATGCAGCCGAAGAGACGCGCGGCGGCAGAGTGTGGATCCCGGGTGAGCGGCGTCTGGTGGCGGACGCCGCTGCGACGTCGCACATCATCGCCGACATCGGGACGTTTCGGAGGTTTGATGAAAGTTTCCGGGCCGAGACGCGCCGCGTGGAGTTGGCAGATGGATCCAGGTGTCTTGGGGTTGCTAAGCAACGAGGAGACGCGGAAGCGTGTTCGATCGACAGCAGAGGTCGACGTCCTAAAACAGCGCCGAGGAGCGAAAAGTGCATCCCATCATATCCGCAGGAAGCCGCAGCGACCAGCGGAGCATCGCTGGGCTTCAGACAGGAAAGAAGGTTCTTCTCAGAGTCGGAACCAAACTGGATTACTTGGACCCGACGGCCTGAGAGACGAAGGAGGAGCCGCCATGTTGATAAAAAAAACTTTATTACTGCAAGGTTCGGCGGACAACAACATGCTTTGCACCAAATCAAAACGTATTGCACTGGTTTCACTGAACGGGTCAGAACCGCCTCGGCCCGTTCCCCAGGGAAAGGTTCCGGTTCTGGAGACGGGTTCTTCTCATTCCCAGAACCTCATCGGCTCCACCACGCTCAGGGGCAGGAACACGGAACCAGAACCGGAACCTGAACTAGACCCTGAATCAGATCCGGGGGGCCAGAATCAGAACCGGACCCAGAGCCGGAACCAGAACCAGAACCAGACCCGGGGCCAGAATCAGAACCGGTCCAGATGTGAAAACACTCAAACCGGTTCCGTTTCCGACCCGACCCGGTGATTCTGGAGGAAGCAAAAGAAAAGAAATTAAATCCTGTTTGAGTGAAAAACAGAATAAAATCTTTTATTAATAATGTGGCTGAGATTTTATCCGGATATTTGACCAGAAATGAAAGTTCTGGAGTCGAGCTTCTCTGCAGCTGATTGGGTCAGACAGCACCGTTCAGCAGTCTGGACTCTGGAACCGGATCTCTGGTCCGGTCTGGTTCGGTTCTGTCTATGAGCAGAAACTTCCACACAGAGAAGCAAACGTGACAGAGAAAATAAAAACGGGTCCAGCGTCGTCCCGTTTCCTGCAGCCGGTCAGAACCGGCTCCGTCCAACAACCGGGTCTGGAGCAGAACCGGCCCGCGGGGGGCGCCGTGGCGCCAAACGGGCCGTAAAGAACCCGCTGGAAGAGATGAAGGACAAGTAAACATCGGACTGCCGGGTCGGAACGCGAGGAAAAGCAGAGCGACTCGGAACCGGCGCCGGTTCCGTACAGAACTCGACACGCTGACCCTAAAACACACACAGGGTAAAAACTGCTTAAATACAGACACACACACAGGAAGTGACGTCACAGGACTGGAGGCAGAAACACGGCCGGTTGGTCCAAAGGAAACGGCGGACGGGGCTGGAGACCAAACGCACGGCGGTCCAGACTGACCGGACCTCATCAGAACCAGAGGGACGTTAGCGTCGAAAGCTCCCAGAACCGAAGGTAGCAGTGGATTTTCCCCAGCAGGTGGCGCCGCAATGAGTCGAATCTCATCCTGCTGGGTTTTGTTGCTTCAAGTTCATTAAAGAGACATTTCTGAATTTTAACAAAGTTAATGATCAGCGACGACCTCGGTTAGCGTAGCATGCTAGCATGTTAGCATGCTAGCATGTTAGCAGGCTAGCAGGTGACCGTCTGCAGCTTCCTGGTGATCGGGTCTGAAAACTTCCTGTTTGCTCAGCCTGGATCCAAACCAACACCTCGGCCAGAACCAGGAAGTCGTTTTATCGCTTATTTACCAGAGCCGCCCCCTGGTGGCCATAAGAGGTTCTGATGTTTAATCTGACTTTTCTATTTCAACGTTTTAAACTTTTATTAATATTTATGGGGACAAAATATATTTTATTTACTGGAGTCTTTGAGGAAAAGGCTGCAGTTGCTCAGACTCACCAGCAGGGGGCCTCACAACATTTCAACGTTTTAAATCCGTTTGATCCGCCGGGTCGACGTCCGGCCTGCAGGTGGCGCCGGTCCACGTTTTTATCGTAACTTTGGGTTGGTTCTGTTTGGAACAGAACCTTTAAATGACGGAGCGGATCGGGTCGAGGTTCTGTTCCCGTTAGGCCCAGTGAAACGGTTCCCAGGTCGGGTCAGGATGGTTCTGGACACTCAATAACGGGTCACAGAACCGTCTCCAGAACCGGGCCGTCGTTAGGTCCGCAGCCCCGAACCCGGGTCGTTTTGGCTGAAGCGGGAATCAGAACACTGAAGTAACAGACAACAGTCGGAACCGGGCCGGATGGATCTACCGGGTCAGAACAGTTCTGCAGCTCCGGTTCTGCCGCTACGTCTTCCTGCCGGAGGCCGGGGCAGCAGGCGGGTCGGCTGAGGCGCGGGCCGGTTCCGGCCCGACCCGGTCAGACTGGGCCAAGGTTCCGGAGCCGGCCCTGCCAGGCGGCGCGGTTCTGGCCGGACCCAGGACGCTCTTAGCCACGGTGGCGATCTGAGACACGACCCGGTCCATTCCAGTCTCGGTAGGCGGAGCCTGGGCGGTCGCAGAGGTCGCAGAGGTCGCGGCGCAGAGCCGGCGGTTGTCGGCCTCTTTCTGCTCCTTGGGAACGCCGGGGCAGGCGCGCGCCGGCTCGCCGCCTGCGGGGGGCGCTGCGGGCTTCGGGCCCTGGGCGTCAGCCTGGGGGGGCGGCTTGCTGACGGACATGAAGGCGCTGCCGGGGGTGGAGAAGCTGGAGGGAACCGGGCCGGGCCCGGCGACGCCGCTCGGTTCCGGAGCGTTCCTGTCCGGTTTTAACGTGGCGGCGCTCTGAGCCGTCGCCTTGGCGACCGGCGGCACGTGGCCGAGGTGGCAGAGGGAGGGCGGCGTGCCGGCCGGGCCCGTCCGGACAGAGGTGGGCCTCAGCAGCGGCGTGAAGGCGGCGGCGCCGCGGCCATCTTGGCTGTCCTCGGAGCCGTCGTCTGTCTCGTCCTCGGAGGAGTCGACCTCGTGGATGGCGTCCTGCTTCTGCAGCGACTCCCGCCGCTCGGCGCGGTCCTGCCGGATGGCTGACAGCTTGTCCTTCAGCTTGCTCTTCCCGGGGGTCAGGCCCAGCGACCCTGTCGCCATGCCGACGGTGCCCTCGCCCTCCTGCCGGCCCAGCTTCCTGGAGGCGGCGGCGTGTTTGTGGAGGCTGCCGTGCTCGATGGCGCGCCCGCCGGGCGCCAGCATCGCTTCGCCGCCCGACTCCTGTTGGCCAGAAAGTTAAAATTATGAACCGTAACACAACTCAGCCAATAAATATGTGATTATTTACTGAATGTGTAAATATTGATTTGTGTAAAGCGATCGCTAAAACCGATCTTTACTTTCTACAAAAACTGATTCTTCCTGTGTAAACTGGCTGAACCAGCGGCGCCCTCTGCTGGATGGAGGCTGAACTACAACACTGACAGGAGATCTGAGTTAATCGACTGGAACTGATTTAATCTGATAAACCATAAATAGTGAATTAATCGTTGTAAAAGCTGCTGCTTCTCTGATTTTCTGTTTTGTGTTTACAGTGAATATTAAAGTGATGTTGGATCCGTTGCTGCAGTTTTACAGTATTTTAGGCCCGACTTGTTTCAATGTGTTTCTGTTTAACTACGAGTCGTTGTCATGGTGAGGGTGACTACGCCGACCCCGTGACCTTTTACCTGGAGGCTCTGCAGGCTCGGCTCCCTTTGCAGAATCTCCTTCTTGATCTCGGAGTGTGAGACGTCCAGGCTGTGTTTCCGCGCCGCCGCCCCCCCCACCGCGGCGGGCGAAGACGGCGAGCCGGACAGCGAGGCGGCGAGCTTCTCCGCCGACTGCACCCTCTTGAGCAGCGGCGAGCGCGGCGGCTCGGCGCTCTTGGGCCGGGACATCTGGCGGCCCAGCGGCGGGGAGGAGTGCAGCTTGACCGGGAAGGCCGGACCGGCGGCGTGGCCCGGCAGCGGAGACGGCGAGCGCTGCGGCGAGCTGCCCTGCGGCGTCGGCGACGGCGTGCGCGCCAGCGGCGACAGCGGGATGTTGCCGGCGGACTTGCGGCGGGGGGAGCGGTACTGGCGCTGCAGCTTGGGGGCCAGGCCGTGCAGCGAGCTGGGCCGGATGTGGCCGGAGCCGGCCGGGGAGTTGGGAACGCTGGAGCCGGGCGAGCTGCTCTGGGACGAGTTCCCTCCCACTGGGACGAGAAGCGGCCCGGTTAGAGGAGAACCTTCCGCCGGACCCGGTCTCCGTGCGGGCGACTCACCTGAGTGGGCGGAGTCCGGAGTGGACCGGTGGGCCTGCGTGGGGCTCCGCGGCGACAGGTTGTGAGTGGGCGAGCCGGGGCCGCTCTCGCCGGACGACAGCGAGCGGTTCAGCGACGACAGGCTGCGGCTGGTGTGCAGCAGCGACGCCTGCTTGGTGATCTTCCTGAACAGAGACGTCCGCTTCTTACTGCGGACAGACAGACGTCATCAAACTAGTGCAGGCGTCGCCAACGGTCCAGAACCCGGCCCACTTCAGTTCACACCTACAGAACCTGGTAGCTGCTGCTGCTGCAGGGATTATTCTGGTGATATTACAGAAAGTCGCCACAGATTATTCAGGTCTGTTTGGTAATGTTCACCTCCATTTGGTGTTAGTTGGTAAGCTAAATATGAAGTTAGCACGCTCAACATGTAGTTTACAAACTAAATATTTAGTTAAATACTTGTTTAGTCAGCAATCTCAGTGTTTAGCTTAAAAGCATTTATTCCATTTAGACGGCCAGATAAATCTGTACTTTACACGTTAAATATTTTGGTTACTAGCCAAATATTTAGCCTCTTTAGTTAGCAAACTACATATTTATCTGGAAATTGTCACATTTATAAATGAAAACTGGATTTTGAAACATGAACTCTGAATTATTTTTCTCTTATCACAAGTTAAATAACTCAAAATATCGCTGCTCATTTTGACTAACTTTATAAGTGAAGAAATATTTATTGATCCATATCAGTTTTCATCATCAGCTAACGGCTCAGACACCTTCAACTTATCCTCATAGTGAAAGTTTCTAAAGCTGCTGTGACCCCAGATTGACCCCAGGTTGACCCCACCTGTCCTGTCCCTCCTTGCTCTTCGTCTTCTTGTTGCGTCTCGCCATCTTGGACTTGTGGTTGGTCTTGCGGGCGGGACCGACTTTGATGGACGTGTTTTCAAACGGCGTGGCAGAAATAGACACCTTGGCTCCACTCTGAGAAAACACAGCAGAATCAACGAGCGCTCTGATTGGCCGCTTCCAGCATGCAGACGGAGGGCTCTGATTGGCCGCTTCCAGCATGCAGACGGAGGGCTCTGATTGGCTGCTTCCAGCATGCAGACGGAGGGCTCTGATTGGCTGCTTCCAGCATGCAGACGGAGGGCTCTGATTGGCTGCAGCCGTTCTTACCTTCAAGATGAGCTCCACCACCTCGGTGTGGACCAGGCCGTGGACCGGCTCGCCGTTCACGTGGGTGATCAGGTCGCCCTCCCTGAGGCCGGCGTCGTGCGCCGGGCCGCCCTCCTCTACATGCTGAGGGGGGAGAAGGTCAGTTAGGGTCAAAGTTCACGCCCAAGCCGGGGGCGGTACTTCCTGCTTTCAGTTTTTCAAAACGTCCTACTTAAAGCACCGTTTCTCAAACCTACCGACTCCTTACAGAGTTAAAAGAAAAATGTTTCTGATTTATTAAATTAAAACTAGTTTCAGATCCAGAAACTAAACTTATGAAAATCCAGGAGAACAGAATTTACTTTTCCTCTTTTGCTGAATGCTAAGCTCTTCAGATCTTACAAAGATTTCCTAGGATTGGACCTGAAAGGATAGGAACAGCCAATCAGAGCCAGGAGGCGGGTCTTAACGCTGTCAATCAACATTCTGGAAATGCGTCCTGGAAAATAACCTGGGAATTTTGGAAAAACAACCTGGAAGCTCCTGGAAACTGGAAAGCTTGATGTGTTTACTGGTTGAGGAGGCAGAACTCTGCAGAACCAGTTTGTTTCCACAGGATGTGGGAGCGGTTCTGGTCGGCCCGGTACTGACCCAGACCATGTGATGGACGCTGTAGATGTTGGAGTCTCCCATGTAGACGCGGATGGCTCTCAGCGTGAAGCCGTACTTCTTCCCGGCTCGGTGGATGACGATGGCGGGTTGGACGCTGCTGACGGCCGGGGAAAGGTCGCGGCTGGGCGACGAGTCCCGGGACGACGGATTGGACGACTGCGAGTGTGGAGACATGGGGCTGGCCAACGGCGACGCTCCGTGGTGATCTGTGGACAGACAGAGGCGAGTCAGAGGAACGTCCTGCGGCGCCGACAGCTCTGGGAGTCGAACCGACCTCCTGGGATCACCAGCGACAGCGTATTGGCCGACGCCGACTTGATGACCTTGGTGAACGGCCGGGCGCCGCCGCTCGCCGCGTGTTTGTCTGCGTCACCGGACAGCAGGCGATGGCGCGCGCGGCGGGCCGCCAGGTCGCTGATGGCCCTCGGCGTGGACGGAGAGTCGGCGTCCGCCGCCGCCTTGGTCGCTGCGCTGCCGTTCCCTCGTTCGCCGCCGTCTCCAGAGCTTCCTGCTGCAAAGAGTCGGCCATCTTTATTGTTAGCTGAGCGATGGTCAGAGAATCAGGAGCAGCGTGGCGACACTGTCAGCTAGGGGAGCATCCTTCACGAGGAGCCAAGTTAGCACCGTTATTTATTTATTGTAAAGAAATGAGAAAAAAATTTACCACTGAGAAATTCAAGATGGTTGTCAAGAGAAAATTATTTTTTCACTAAATTTTCCAACATCTATCACAGGTGAATCCTTTTGGTGTAAAATCATACATAATTAAACCAACAGAAATCAATTTATTACTGATTTCAATCGGTTATTAATTATTTTTCTTTTCAAGATGGCCGCCATGGTTGTCAATAAAAATATTTAGTCACTAAAGTCATGAATTAGATGAACTTCTTTGGTGTCAAATCACAGCCTAAATACTTTGAACCACAGAAATCAAACATATTTTCTTTATCTCATGTTTCCCTTTTCTGGTGGACATTTTTCAAAATGGCCACCATGGTTGTAAAATCAACAGGAGTACTAGTTTAGGCTCACTAACTGCTAATAAGCTAAACAAGGATCTTAGCTATGCTAACGCTAAATTCAGAAAATCTTTGTAGGGGCTGAATTTACCCAAATATTTATGGTTTTAGAGTTTCTTAAACATTTATTAGCTCCAGGTGACAAAGGATGACTCACTTTTTGATTATGTAACTTAAACCTTTTCTTTCTAACGTGTCCTGTGATATAACTTCTGTTCATAATGGAGCTTCTGGTTCAGCTCAAGGCATTAGCGTTAGCTGCGCACGCCTTCGTCTCTGTTCGGATCGTTACAGAAGGGATTCCTCTCAAGTTATGAACATGACCGATTTGGAAGAAATCTGGGTGAAACTTTTCAGCAAAATTCCTCCAGTTGGAGACAAAACAATCCAACGCAGTTCATTTTATTTCAATAGGACCTGCCATATAAATCAGAGCTTTAATTCGACCAGATTCCCTCTTTGGAGGTAAAAACCCACATTTTTAATGTTTTGGTCCAACTATCCCAAAATGGCCGCTCCGGTTGGTACTTTGGTTCGTCTCTCACTTTAACCTTCGTGGAACAAAAACACCGGAGAAACATGCTGACCTTCACCCAGGTGCTGCAGGTTTACATTGTGTGTGTGTGTGTGTGTGTGTGTGTGCACTGACGTGTGAGCGTGGCCTTGCTCTGCTGGCTGCTGGTGGAACTGGGCGTGGTGGGAGACTCTTCCAGCTTCAGCTCCCGCTCCACTGGGAGCTCTGGGATGGAGAGCGGCAGCTCCTCAGAGCGCGGGCCCCTCGCCGCGGCCGGACCCAGCAGGCTGGGGCTCTTCCTGCTGCCGGCGCCCCCTGCTGGACCGACCAGACACAGCAGCAGGTTATGATCTGTCAGACTGACCTTTAACCTCGAGCTGCAGCCTGGAACAGCCTGGTCAGGTTTTCTGCAGGTTTCAGCAAATCAAATTTAAGACTTTTTAAGACTTATGAATAAAGTTTAATACCTGTATCTCTATAATTTGCACTTTTCCATGAGAGGCTCAAAACTGTTAGCTAGCCAGGATATATTAGCAGCTAGTTAGCGGTAGCCTCAACCACCTCCAGTCACAAAAAGCAACAAAGATTTCTGAGTTCAGCTCAAACTTTCGCCTGACAGGAAAATACAGTGAGAAAATAAAAATATGAAGAACATATACGATTAAATCATCCAGTCAAGACAAAACTAAAATGAATTTAAGACTTTTTAAGGGTGAGTGTTGTCATTCCTGTTTATGAGGGATAAACTGTCGGTGAGTTAGGCTCACCAGTCCTTCTGACAGTGACGAACCTGATTTCTCCTGGGTAAACTGGGGATCTGCAGGTTTCAGCAAATCAGATTAAAGACCTGGAATTAAATCTGTAAATATGAGGGATGGTTCTGGGAAGCTACGACAAAGAGCAAACACAGTGAACCCAGCTGTGTGTCCACGATAGAGACTAAAAAGTGAGCTAGCTAGCTAGTGCGGGTATGTTAGCAAGTATTAGCGGTAGCCTCAAACACCTCGAGTCACAGAACGCAAGAAGATGTTTCTGAATGAAACCTGCTTTGCAGAAAAATCCCATGAGATAAAAACAGTACAGTAAACCTTCCTGCCACAACAAAACGTGCGTATTTAAGGTCAACTTACGTTTATACGATGCATTTAAGGCTTTAATTTTAAACACATGAATTTAAGACTTTTTAAGGAGCGACCCTAAAAACAAGTTGGAGAGACGAGACGGAGCAAAGAGCGTCTGATGTTTCCTGTTCTGCAGCTGATCCGACGGACAGCCTGCGTTCACCTGGACTTCCTTCCTCCTCGGCGGAGATGGCGAAGCGCGGCATCTCGATGATGGCGGAGCAGCAGCGCCTGCGGACCGTCAGCGGCGGGCTGGAGTCGCTCTCTGTGTGCGACGACTCGGAGACGGAGAGACGCTTCCGGAGGCTGGAAGGACAGGAGACACGACGGAAAATTAGACCTCACACCAGATCTGATCTAGTGAAGACGTTACCCAGAAAGTATTTTCAAAAAGCGTCTTTATTTTCAGATACTCTGTCATAAAGTAATGAGAGTATCAGCTCCAGGCTGCAGGACATTTTGCTTAATTATGAGAATAAAGGCAAAATACCATCAGAATAAAGAAGCGATTTAGCAGGAATAGAAAGTTTAGGTGCAGAAGTTCTCATAAAATTACAACTTCATCTTTAATATTAATAACTCTGGACCCGAATTCAAAATGTAAATAAATAGAAGCTGTGAAACAAGATGGCCGCCCTGACAGAATGATGGAAACCAAAGCCATGAATTGGTGGAAAAAAGGTCGGTGTTTACTGGTTTAAATGGTTTATTGGTTCCCCGGTAACCGACGGCGACTCACATCTCCGGCGATCCGACCAGCCAGGACCGGTCCCGGGTCTTGAGTCCGCTCAGACTGTCGACGCGGTCGCCTCCTTCCTCGCTGAGGCTGCGCTTGGTGGGCGGCGGCGTCCGCTTCTCCTCGTGGAGGGACAGACGCTCCATGCTGCTGTACACCTGCGGGGACATCATCGCCATGGAAACCAGGGTTGCCAGATCTGACCGATAGTTTCTCTCATGGTAATGCAGCCATACACTCATTTTTTAGATGTCTAATCCTCAATTCATAACATTTTGGTTTGTTCTTTATTATATTCTGACCAGAACCAGAATCAGAACCAGATCCCACTGGGACCGCAGAGGACTGGACTCTTGGACCAGAACCGGACTTGAGTTTCCATATAAATCCTGAAGTTACATTGGGACTCGACCAACCAATGGCTGCCAGCGATCGATGATGTCATGTTTGACAGATGCTCAACATTTCAAAATGAATGAATAAAAAGAGTCCAAGGACACGGAGATTTAAAAATGTTTTTTTGTTTTCTGCCACAGAATGACGGTGAATATTTCCTAAAAACCACAAAACATGAAAAGCAGCTCAAATTTCAAAACGGATTTTTCTGTCGCAGTTTGGTGAAAACCCGTCCAACCTGGCAACCCTGACGGGTAACCGGGTAACCGTGGGTAACCATGGGTGACCAGGTAACCGTGGGTAACCATGGGAACCGGGTGATCTTTAACCGGGTGTCGGGTCGGTACCTTGCTGAAGCGCGGTGAGCAGGAGGAGAACTGCCGCAGCTCCACGTGTTCGTCGTCGTTGGTGTCTTCCTCCTCTGAATCCACGTGGTGGTACCGGTCCGAACGAGCTGACGGGCAAACACACAGTTAGTGAGCTCCACAGAACCAGAACGGAACCGGGCCGGAAGAACTCAGGGACGTACTGTCGAAGTAGCTGGTGTCGTCCTCGGACTCCAGCTGAGGGATGAACTCGGCTTTCTGCCTCAGCAGACCGTTCCAGTCCAGATCCCTGAAGAACTGGTTCTGCTTCACCTCGAAGGCTCCTCCTGGGACAGAACCAGAACCAAGATCAGAACCAAGATCTGGACCAGGACCAGAATCAGAACCAAGATCAGAACCAAGATCGGGACCAGGACCAGAACAAGGACCAGGACCAGAACCAGGACCAGGACCAGAACCAGAACCAAGATCAGAACCAAGATCAGAACCAGGGCCAGAACCAGGACCAAGATCAGAACCAAGATCAGAACCAGGACCAGAACCAGGACCAAGATCAGAACCAAGATCGGGACCAAGATCAGGACCAGGACCAGAACCAGGACCAGAACAAGGACCAGGACCAAGATCAGAACCAGAACCAAGATCAGGACCAGGACCAGAACAAGGACCAGAACACCAGAACCAGGACCAGGACCAGAACCAGGACCAGGACCAGAACAAGGACCAGGACCAGGACCAGAACCAGGACCAGGACCAGGACCAGAACCAGAACCAGAACAAGGACCAGGACCAGAACCAAGATCAGGACCAAGATCAGGACCAGGACCAGAACCAGGACCAGAACAAGGACCAAGACCAGAACCAGAACCAGGACCAGAACCAAGATCAGGACCAGGACCAGAACAAGGACCAGGACCAGAACCAGAACCAGGACCAGAACCAAGATCAGAACCAAGATCTGGACCAGGACCAGAACAAGGACCAGAACACCAGAACCAGGACCATAACCAGGACCAGAACCAGGACCAGGACCAGGACCAGGACCAATATCAGAACCAGGACCAGAACAAGGACCAAGATCAGAACCTGGATCAGAACCAGAACCAGAAGCAGAACCAGGCAAAACTAACTACCTTCTAACAAATGTTGTTTGATTTATTTAGAAGTTCTTTGCCACCATCTAGTGGTCGGGGTGTGTAATGCGCCTATCGGTTTGATAAACTCAATAATCTAAACTTTAAACTATTTAAAGTATTTCATGTTTTCAACATGTAATATATAAAAATACACAAAATGTGAACAAAATTCTAAAAGTTATTTCTAATTTTGGGTGTGATGCTTTTTATCGACACTTGGCAATGAAGGAATGGAAATGAGAATCACTGGTATTAGGAAGCAGTTCTGCACAGTGAAGCCGGTACCTGTCCCGAGCCGCTCCAGCGGGTTCTGGCGGAGCAGCTTAGCGATCAGGTCCTGGGCGTCCTGAGGCAGCGCCTCGTCGCCCTCCGGCCACACGATCTCATCTGGGAGGAGAGCAAACAGGAAGTCGGTCAGGGGGAACCCTTCGTCCTGAGCGTCTGGTTCTGGTCGCAGCTCACCGCTGATGACCTGGCCGAACAGCTCCTCCGGCGTGTCTCCGAAGAACGGCGCGCAGCCCACCAGGAACTCGTACAGGATCACGCCCATCGCCCACCAGTCCACCGGCTTGCCGTAGCCCTGCCGCAGGATGACCTCCGGGGCGATGTACTCCGGCGTGCCACACACCTGCAGACGAAGAAACACCATGTAAACTCAGAACCCGACCGGACCAGAACCGAGCCTGATCCGGACCGGGCCTGGAGCGGTACCTGCTTGTCCAGGAACTCCCGGGTGTCCTTCTCGATGTGGCCTTCGTACAGGTTGGTGGTCAGGCTCATCAGGCCGATCTTGGAGAGGCCGAAGTCCGTCAGCTTGATGTGTCCCAGAGACGTGATGAGAAGACTGAGGAGGACAGAGACAGCAGGAGCCTGAGCTGGACAGCTGGACCTGAAGGTTCTAGAAGGTTCTGAGGGGTTCCGGGAGTCTTACTTGTCGGGTTTGAGGTCTCGGTGCACGATGCCGTAGTTGTGCAGATATTCCAGAGCCAGGACGGTCTCAGCGAAGTACATCCGCGCCATGTCGACGGGCAGAGCGCCGATGTTCTTCAGCAGCGTGGCGCAGTCTCCACCTGGACAGACCGAACCGCAGGCGGATAGACAGCTTACCAACTGAATATCTAGTTAGCAAGCTAACTACTTAAACAGTTTGGTCTGAAGCAGCTAAACACTTAGCTGGCTTTAAGTAAATATTTAACTTTCTAGTTAAATGCTGAGTTTGAATGCTAAATGTTTAGCTCCAAGTTAAATATGTAGCTCCACGCTAGCTAAATATGTTTGTTAAATATTTCAGGTTCGGACCGGAACCTGTGGGTCTTACTGAACCGGAATCAGAACCTGCATGTCTCTTACCCTCCACGTACTCCATGACCATGCAGAGGTGGCGCCGGCTCTCGAAGGAGCAGAACATGGAGACGACGAACGGGTTCTCTGCGAAGGTCAGGATGTCCCGCTCCACGAAGGCCTGCTGGATCTGGTTCCGCAGGATCAGGTTCTGCTTGTTGATCTTCTTCATGGCGAAGCGCTGCCGGGTCTCCCGGTGCCGCACCAGATACACGGCCCTGGATGGACGGGAGAGCCGAGAGTCAGATGAAACCAGGCCCAGTCGGGCCCAGTCGGACTCAGTCGGACCCAGTCGGACTCAGTCGGACTCAGTCGGACCCAGTCGGACCCAGTCGGACTCAGTCGGACCCAGTCGGACCCAGTCGGCGGCGCCGTACCCGTACGCCCCGTTGCTGATCAGCTTGATGTTCTCGAAGTCTTCCTCTCGGGGCGTTTTGGGTTTGGGCAGCTGCGCGGCAGGGATGGCCGCGGTTTGGCTCTGAAACGAACCAGAGAGGCGTCAGAACCAGAACCCGACCCGGCAACTGGCCCGGTTCTAAGCACTGACTCACGTCGACCGAGTCGTCGGTCTCGGGCGTCTCCGGGTTCCCGCTGTCGTAGCTGCTGAGCTGGGTCATTTCTGAAAGCAGAGACACAGCGACGACCCGAATGAGACCAGAGACACTGGTTCTGATCGGGTTCTGAGGTTCTGGTTTACCCTCCAGCGGGTCGCGGGTCAGGCCCAGCTGGCTGATGATGTATCGCGGGATGTCGGACTTGATGCCCTGGCCTTCCTTGGCGTGACCCTCGGCCGCCTCCAGGAGGTGGTAGAACTCCTCGGGGTCAAACTCCTGCAGAGGAAGAGGAAGGTCAGGAGGAAGGTTCTGAACAGAACGGGTCCGGTCCGGTCCGGTTCCTACCAGGCACTCCAGCAGTCGGGCCGGCCGGGCGATGATGATCATCAGCTTCTTCACCAGCTGGGTGACGAAGGTCACCTCCTCACTCTCTGAGCGCTCATGGGCCTGAAACGCACAGAACCGGGTCAGCGAGTCCGGATCGGAGCTGAGGTCAGAGGTCAGATATGAAAAACAACATATGGATGGGTGGATAAGAATTAGAAACAGCGACAGATACTGTTCTGGTTCTGATCGACCCGGTCTGTTTGATGTTGTTTTAGTTAATGCGCTAACAGCAGAGCTAGTTTAGCTTAAGCTAACTTTGAACATGTTTAGCGCACTTAGCTTACCCTAAGCTAACCTTTCCAGATAAGTTTTTGCAAATGCTTCTTCATCGTTAGATTCTGCTTGGAACCATGTTAATGTAGCGCTTTAGCTTTAGCTTTAGCTCTAGCAGCTATTCAGTTAGCGGCACCGACTGTCTCTGTATTTTATTGAAGCCGACATAATGGTGATTACAGATATTTTCCATCAGGCATTCAGCTGGGATGCCTTTATTTAAACATTTAATTTGCAGTCTTAAAAATACATTTTTATAATTGATTTCCGTCTTAAACCCGACAGCAGATGAGTTAGTTGAGAAGTTAGTTTTTACTTTTTAGAACTTTTATTCCAGAAACTCCCAGAATGCTTCAGGAGACGGCGGCTTTAGCTTACGGACATGTAAATAAAACATCATCAGTTTTATTTTTAATCCCGGTTTGTAGGACTGCACAGGGTAGAGCTGCTGTTTTGCAGCAAGAAGGTCCCGGGTTCGATTCCTGGGGTCTTTCTGCGTGTTCTCCCTGTGCACGGTGGTTCTCTCCGGTTCTCCGGCTTCCTCCCAGAAACATGACTGTCAGGTTAATTGGTTTCTCTAAATTGTCCGTAGGTGTGTGTTTGGGTGTGTGTGTGTCTGTCTCTGTGTTGCCCTGACAGACGGGCCACCTGTCCAGGTGACCCGCCTCTCGCCCGGAGCGTCGCCCGGGAGGCAGCAGCTCCTGACCCACTGGGACCAGCTGTTAGAAATGGATGGATCCCAGTTTGTCTTTTAGATTATTAATCTGATCCAGACCTTATAAATAAGTTTGGATCATTTAAATCATATTTTGTGTTTCTTCCTGTTTGATGCTGTGTTGACCTGGATGCAGGTTGCCATGGTAACCACCGCCAGGTGAGATGAAAGGTGAGGCGGCGCCTGGCAGGTAGGTGATAAGGTCACGCCCCGGTGAGGAAGAGGAACAGAGATGAAGGCAGGGAGGAGATGATGTAGCTCTGTTTGGACAGAGACACTAAAGAAACAGGAAGCAGAAACTAAAGAAACAGGAAGCAGAAACTAAAGAAACAGGAAGCAGAAACTAAAGAAACAGGAAGCAGAAGCTAAAGAAACAGGAAGCAGAAACTAAAGAAACA
>CAEGAE010011350.1:0-69295 GCA_903067095.1 Girardinus metallicus | reverse complement strand
TGGATCCACTTAGCATAGCAGATATCTTGGTCTCTGCTATGTCTTGGGTTTGAATCCCGGCTGGGTTCTTTATGCGTGGGGTTTGCATGTTTGCATGTGGATCTAAGTTCTCCATGTGCATGAGTGGGTTCTCTCCGGGTTCTCCGGCTTCCTCCCACAGTACAAAAAGATTTGGTGCACATTAGATAATAGATGGATGATGGAAAAATTTTTTACTTTATTATAATAATAATTATTATTATTCTTAGTAATAATAATAGCAATAATAATATGAATATTAATATATTAGTATGTTAGTCAATATACGATTAATTATATAGGATAAAATTAATATAATACTTAGTAATATAATAATCATTATATTGCTATACTATACTAAAATGATTATTATAACAATTAATCATAATTACAAATAATTATTATCTATATAATAATATAAATAATAATTATTATTTATATTGATAATTATTATTATTACTATTGATAATGATGGTAGTAACACTATAATAACATAAAGTTATTGGGGCCTGTTAATAGGGAGAGCAGTCACTGCCTCCATACATTGCATGGCAGGCACGTATTATTCTACACCCAATAGAACGTCTCTTCATTTATATCTTTATTTATTTTTCATCAGTCACTGTTAATGAGGCTCGTACCGCTGCGTGCGGGGGGCACGCAGTACGTTTTGATACCCCAAAAAGTGGTATCAAAACGCGCGGCTCGATCCCGGCAGAGGAGTTATTATTTTAATTGCGGATCGGCGTTGCGATGGCGACGTAAAAAGTGAAAAACGTGCAAAATGTCCAACTGCCAAAACGCAGAACTGACGCCAACTGCCGCTCCATTAGAGTGAGAAACAAAGTGGATTTTTGACTCCCAAAACAATTTTGAAATCGCTCTCACGCCTACAAAAATCGCTGGATTGATATGAAAGTCGGTCATGAAATAGCATCGAATGCCTGCTCCCGTAAAATGTTTTCGAAATTTCTCTAGGGCTTACGGTTTTCTGTCAAGGTGCTTCAGAGCAAAATCAAGTGACAGGGTAAATTCAGGCTCTGAGCCATTCATTTTCATCCTTTTCTCAAAAATTACAGAGCTCAATGCACACCATCTTTCTCTCATCACTGCTATTATTGTGTGTGAGGTACAGATAAGAATCACGGTAATATCGGAGACGACAAATGGCTCTCTTATACGCTTCAAACGGTTTTCGAATTGCTTTTACGGATCCTGAACGGGAAGCAGTTGTTCGGACTGCTTTTGTCAGAAAAAGTGACAGTTTCAAACAGTTAGAATTCAGTCTCTCCCTCACATGACAGTTGGCAGAGAGCCAAGTTTCTCTTTAGAACTACAATGACTGAAGGTTAGAACTACAAACATGGTGGAACTCTCACATACCACAGATTAGGGCTGAGCTGGCATTTAGAACTATTTGCTGCTTTAGGCATTATATAACTGGATTAACCCAACCGCTGTTATACATTTAAAATGAAGCTTACTGAAAATTTCAAAATAAAAGCTACAATACTCCTCTGAGGTCAGTGTTTAACATTTAACATGTAGTGTTAAATGTTTGCCTTTATTATCTTTTTTTCTCAGGACAGTGCACTGCCTTGCGCTAAGTGCATTAGCATTAGCATTAGCCTTTTCCCTAAAAAAAGCTTTTACCTATTTTCTTACTTATGAGCCATGTTTAGTATACTGAATGGAGTAAGTCACTGACAGACAACATGCTAGTGATGCGCCACATGCTACTGACAGTATTCACTCTAACATTAGCATTTTGGCTAATCTTAGCTTATGCATTCATTTTAACATACTGAATGGTGGAAGTCCATGTTAGTCAACTAATTTTAGTTGATATTATCTAAGTTTAGCATTGATGCTACTTTTTAGCATCAGAACGCTGGGTCCAAACTGACGGGCACACTTTGGCAGGACCCGGTTAAATTTCTTCAGGAATTTTCTAGTTATTAGTTGCACCAAAGCCAAGCCCATAAGACTTCCTGGTTAAAGGTTGTATTCTACTTCATTGGGACATTGCAAATGAAATAAAACAAAGTAGATGTTCTACACTGCAAAAACACAACATTGTATAAAGTAACTTTGATCTAGTTATAGTCAAAATTTTTAAAACACTTGAAATAAGACAAAATTAACTAGCAAGTAAGTTTTCAGTAAGAAACAGGAGCTTGTTTTAAGTTAATTCCTTGATGTTGATGGAAAAGATATTTGTTCCAATGTCAGATTATTGCACTCATAACAAGACAATAGTGCATGCGACCCCACTGGACTGCACACAAAGTACATCAATAGACCCGTCCTCTTGTTGAAATTCAAAATATTTGTTTGTTAAATGTATTAATGTGTCTGGATTTAAAAAGCACAGTCGTTATGTGTTATTTTTACTCTGTTAAAATGTAAAAATGTTTAACTTCTGTTGTTCTGAAGGACACCACTTTTCTTTATACAAAATACAAAAATGTATGTTTTTCACAACAAAATACAATATTATTTTTAACTTTTTGTTTTAAAATCTACACTGGTTTTTAGTTTGACATAATATGGCATCATACTGGAAAAAAAAAACAGAATACTACTGCATTTTGCTGATTTCAGAGAATTTTACTCTAGTTGTTTCTGACCTCTTTTACAGTGAAGGAACAAACTGAAACACACCACCAATTCCCCCTCTGAAAACCTCAAAATGAAGGTTTTTGAGTGCCAAAAACGCAAAGTCTAGACTTAAATCCAACATATGTGCTTTTGGCATAATCTTAAACTGTCTATTCGTACTTAAAACTCTCCTAATGTGGATGAATTAAAACAACCCCACTCATTAAGTGTGTCCAAAATGCTTGATGAAAGTTGTTGGCAGTACAACCAAAGTTATACTGCCTTCCAAAGTTCAGGGGATAATTATTTCTTCACATTCTGGCTAGGTTGGTTTGGATCTCTTTTTTCATGTGCAGGTTGTGTTTACTCCAGTAATCTTTAATGTGTTCATGACCTGACCCATGCCGGTATGAGCTCTGAAAACTTTTGTGGAACCCCATGGCTGCTGATCTGCCTGGGAGTTGAAGATGGAATTATCCCCTTAGTTAGCGAAGCTCACTTCACCAAACCCGACTGATCAAAGTAGGCGGAATATGAAAGATGATTTATGTTGATTTTAGCGGTATGTTTACCATCATCCAACCTGCATGGCTGTTTGAGAGGCTGCTGGAGTTGCAGGTGGATGCCTCCTCAGATCCCAGAGTGGCTGTCTGTCTGACAGACACATCACTGCTGGTGCAGCTGAAGAGTGTGTGTGTCTGAGGGTGGTCAGCAGTACAGAGGGTGTGAGGGGGGGGGGGGTGGACTCTGACAGTTCTTCTTCACCCACTGCACCTCAGACTTCCAGATTAACTGGGAGTGCTGTCAGCTGCAGGAATCCTCAGCAGGCCGGCCCGTTGTGGGCTGTGTCAGCGGTGGACAGCCGGCGGACAGCAGCGACCCGCTCTGTGGTTCTGTGTTGGAACGGTCCTGACGTCTGAATGGGAGGAGGACAAAGGAGCATGTTTGTGGATTTCGCAGCAATGAGAGAAAACGTTTTTTCACCCTGATAACAAAATAAAGGAGGAGGAAGGACGGACCAGAAATAAAACACTGATGGACCAGAACCAGGCTGATCGTTTTCACTAAACTACTTTCAGAATTTGCTGCCTTGGAAAAGTAATCACATGTTAAAGGGGCAGTATGACATAAAATCAACTTCTATGAGCTTTACATCATGTAATAATGTTATTCCCGCATCAAAAGCACACCTGGTGTGTCTCTTTGATTCTTTCATATATGTTCCTGTAATCTCCCATAGCAACCATGGCAATGCTTGTCTTTGTGGACGCAGCTCCTCTTCTGAGCTGCAGTTTCCAAGCCTCCCCTTCACAGATCAGGCCTTCTCCACTCAGCTCCTTCAGACTAGCCAGCAGCAATTAGCAAACGCCTGCTAGAACTGTGTATCAGCTGAGCTCATTCTAGGAGCTACTCCTCAGTGAAACTCTGGTAAAAATATTGTGTAAGGGTTAATAGAGGAGCCATGTTGTGATGACGGAGTTTCAGAAGAGACAGAGGCCCAATTTCAAGGCCGAAAAGTGCAAAGTCATATTTGATATATACAGCATAGTTACTTACTTGATTATGCTATAAAATTATTCTATGTTGCTGGCCCTTTAATATTTTGTCACATTTCAACCATAAACTTCAATGTATTTCACATGACTGTGAAAATATGAGAATATCCCGTGAATGTCTGTTTTATCTCTATCATTTATGGACACATGGGTATTTAACAAATGAAACTCAAGATTCAATAAAAAAGATTCAATATCTTTACTTTTGCGGTTTGAAGGAAGTTTGTCCAGTTTTAAGCCTGAAGTCTGGTGCTGCTGACTGTAGGAGTTACTTGTCTACAATTGATGAATTGGTCTGATTGTATTGAAGAATTGTTCTATAATAACCAGACAAATAATTGCACAATAGCATAAAGGGTCCATCTGTGTTTATGTGAATGGGTAAATGAGAATGTAAAACAGATTATTAATGAAACTAAATGGAGCGACTACTGTATGGTTCTGCAGCTTTTATAACTGTCCTGTTATAAAAGCTGTTAAATATGATTCTCAATAATAATAATAATAACATGGCAGTATAATATATATATTTTAAATAACAGATATTAAGAGTGTTGCTTCAGAGACGCTCAGTAAAAACGAAGATGTGACTCATTAAATGAGTTGGAAGAGAAAATAAAAGAACTAAAACGATTTTTTCTATGACTCAGAGATGAGACAAAGACAGACATGAAAAACATTGTGAGAAGTTTGGAAAAGAAATTAAGGCGTATACCAGAAGAACAAATGTAACGTTATCCTCCTTTCAGCTTCTCTCATGTTCAGAAGGTGAAAGCAAGTCTGAAAAAAAAAAAAGAAAAATCTGGATCCAGGACAAAAAAAATCAATTCCAGATACAATTAGCATAGAGCCGTAACGACTGCAGTAATTAACCTCGTTCATTTTCATAAGGAACCATTGAACAACAAAAGTTCCTGGCTTCCCAGTTTTATGATACCAACTTAATAACTGAGCTATGACTTTATGCAAGACTGAATTATTGTTTCAGAATCATAAACAGTTCACTGATTCTGCAGATACAACAAGTTTTAATCTTGGAAAATTAAAATTTTTATTTCAAAATAATCTAAACTGGTTTGACTGAAGCATGTTGTCTTGGCTAATGGAGCATACTCATGGGTTTTTTTATTTTATAAAATGTTGAAATTTTCTCTTTTTTTATGTATTTCTTATTAATCTGTAAATGTAAATATAAATATTGAGCCTTTACATAAACCTTTTCATGTTTGGTATCGACATGTGCTCTTATATTCTAAATATTCACTTTAATCATCTTATAGCATTCAGAGTTTGCATATTTAACATGTCTTGCCCAATACAATGTCCATTTTTAACATTACATAGAAAATGTAATGATTGCGGTCATAAAACATCATTTATGCAATTTAGAAAAATAAAAATAATTTAATAAATCTACTGCATCGGAGGAATAGGCAGCGATAACATTGACTTAAAAAAGTTGCATCTCATGAAGGCGACACAAACGACTCCAAGCTTCAGATAAAGTAAGTTTATCTACCATAAAAGGTTTTAATGACACAACCACTTAAACTCTAACATAATATATAACATTATCATAAATTGTAATGTACATTTTAATCTTCTATAAACACAGAATGAACCTTAAGAAGAGACGTTTTGTGAGCCAGAGTTTCTTCCTCTGATGGATAAATCAATAAAAGTGTCACATAAAACCTGCAGCACAAAAAATGTTTGGAAAGAAAATCAGTAAAAGAACAAAACTCAATTTTTTTTTTTCTTTTCTGGAGTGTTATGTCAACCAAAACTGCTTTTTACTGTAGGTGATATTTTTTAGAACCTGGTCTGATGGAGTCTCCTTTCTGCTCTTCCTCCTTTCCACCTTGTCTTCCTCTTCCTGTCCCTGATCACCTTTGACCTCCACACCATAATTAACTCTTTGTCTTTTCCCCTCATTATGTCTGCGGTTCCTCTGTCTGCTACCTTGACCCTCCCCAGCTGTTCAGGGAGAAAAACTCACTTCAAGCTTCACAGGATCTCTGTTAGAGTCGACAGGAATTCTGTTTGAAGCTGCCGGCAGCTCGGCTTCATGCATTACAAATCAAAGACATTTCTCAAATAAGGTTAAAAGTTTCAAGTTCTTTTCTCTTTATTAGGTCAATAAGTGAGTTGAGGCTGTTTTTTTATGACACCTTGATTCATAACATACAGTAAAGTTTAAAAATATTCATACCTGTGGCAGATTTAAATTTAAAGTCATGTTTATTTAACACTGATGTTTATTAATGGAAATGATGCAGACTTCTCCCCAAAAACAAATTCCGAAAAAAATATTAATAAAACTTTTCTCTACATTTAACAAAAAATATGGCATAACAAAAATTGCTTATATCATCTGCTGATATGTTTCTTTTTTAGTTTTTTATTTATTTATTTATTTTCCTTCTTTTCTTTTGTTCTTAATATCTTTAGGGGGAAATAATGTAAATAAAATTCCAAATCTTCAGAAATGGCAAATATATTCCCTTAGTAGAAATTTTATAATCAAAATTGTCTTTTTATTCATAAGAGTTAGGCTTAGGGGACCAAAACGGCGACATTTGTTCCAGTTTCAGCTGAGGTACGATGGCTGAACATTTCTCAATCCTGAAATGTCAAATAAACCAAATTCTTTGAGTAACCTGTTCCCCCTTCGCCCTTGTAGGGGCGCTGCACCAAGATCGACTGAAGGAAACAACAAGAAGACCTCTGAAGAAGACACTAAGAGCATCTTCTTCTGCATGAAGTAAACTAAAATGGAGCGGCGTCAGATTTTAGCGGTTTCAGAATCTCTCCACAGACAAAAAACCATGATCCATTTCTCTTATTAGCTCTATAGACTCAGCCATTTGGTTTGGTTGTATTTATCCAGTATGCAATGCTCTGTAGATTATTTCCTACTTTTAGAGCGGACTCCGGTCTGCTTGGCATTCACATGCATTCAAACCGTACCGGAGTTCACTTCAACCAAACCAGAACACGGTTTTCATGTGGACCAGAGTTCACTTTTTTATTCCGCATCAGAGTTCAGTTATGCATTCACATCTCCTCAAACAAACTGGACTGAACAGGACTGGTGTCTCTGGAAAAGAACTGCTGACCAGTTGGTTCTGAAGTCCCAAGTGAAGAAGAACATCAGTCCGAGGTGGAATTGATGAGACAATGAGTGGCCAAAGAACACAGAGGGAGGGACCAACACCTGCTGAGGTCCAGATCTGGTTCCCAGTCAGAGAGACGACACCAGCTTAATTCTGAACCAAAGTGAAAAATCTTGTTATCGGTTTTATTGTGGTCAAAATGTGAACTTCCTTCCTGCTTTTGTCTCTTTTAGCTGCAGGTTTCATGTTTATTTGCCTGTTTTGTTTCCTAGAGTATATTATTGTGATTACTAATAAATTAATAGTTGACTCCATTAATCCACAGCAAAAATGAAATAATTCAAATTTAATTGTGCTTTCAATATTATAATTCTCAAAAAATACATTTATATTAGATGTGTGATTAGAGCTCCCTAACTGAAAATATTTTCCTTTCACGTTTACTATTGCTGGATTTGAGACTGAAATCATAAGCTCTATATTTTTCATAATAAGAATTTTGATCCATAAATGTGATTTAAGTACCTGCCACTTGGTGCTTTAATGCCTGACCTTCTAAATGTTGCTCTTTGACGTGTGAAAATAGTCTCACCTGCAGCTCAAACCGGCGCTGTCACCACACTGTCAAACACAGAACAGCAGCCTGCTCCTCTGTGTAATTATTTTTGTGCGAAGAAGCATAAAGATAATTGGGACATTGATATCTGTGGGCACCAGATTAACTTGGTGACTGCTGCACACATCTCGTTTCTGCCTCATTTTCTCATTATCTATCGCCTGTTCCAATCTGCTGTAGATAAGAAAGACTTTAAAGATTTTCCATGACTTCTCTTATCTTGTCAGCATTTAGAGTCATGTACTAGAACTGACCCTACATCTGCACTGCACTCCTGTTCCTGTTGCTACTTTTAAAACACTCACTGATACTAAATGAGAAACGTAGCGACTTAAATGTGTGTACGGACCGCAGAAAGGCAAGAGGGAAAATTCTGTCTGACAAAAGTTTCTTTCATTCTCGACTTTAATCAGCAGCTTCAGGTTCAGAAACGTTGTCTTGACGAAGTTCGGAAACTGAACCTGTGGATTAAAAGACTATTGTAGCTCAATCTGTTATTACACTGAAGGTCTTTTCAACCGTCTGAATCAGAAGAATGAACGTGCCTGCAAGAAAATTTAAATTTCAGAGATAATCACATGAAGAAAGCTCTGATGTTTTGGTTGTGTGGCTTTGGAAAAGACTGGATTAGTTTGTTGGCTGTGTCAAATGTCACCATTAGTAAGTAAAGCTGATTTAAATCAGCTTTAGCCTGAATCTTGTGTTGGTGAAAAAAAAGTGCAGTGATGTTTCAAAAAGTTGGACTCTGCTGGGCAGACGCTCCAACGCTCAGAGGCAAATCTATTAAAACTCACTGGAGAATCTCAAGTAAAACTAAGTTAACTTAGTTCTTCTATGTCTATTTACTTCAAACTCTTCGGATCAAAGCATTGCACAGCAACAGAGAAGAGATGACATACTTTGAAAAGTATGAGACAAACAGTGATGTAGCTTATGCTGCCTGGCTAAGAGATACACAAAAACCAGCAGCATGTCAGTACAGCGTGTTAAAAAGCAACAAAGTATGCAGAAAGATTCAATGAACACAATGAGATAGGGAATCTTTTGACAAAGCTGTTTTTCTTTTGTTTATGTGATTCCAGTCTTTTTCTATACTGACTTCCTGTCCCTGTGTGTGCATGCGTGGGTGTGCGTGAGTGCGTAAGTTGTGCGTGTCAGAGCAGGGAGAGTATCGACTAATGCCCTGAGGTGAACTTGTGCTCATTGTGTCGAAAATTCAGAGCAAGCAGCAAAAAAAAAGTGTCAAGGTTGTAGAAGACAAACATACAAATAGACCAAGAAAGATATCAATGCACCTTAAACTGAATGGACTGAACTGGATTTCATATTCAGCAGCAATACAGTTATTATTAAAAAAAGGACAGAAAAATCATTTTTGTTGGATTTTGAATTTTTTAAAAAGTACTCAAAAGAAAAACAACTATTGGTTCTGCTTAGTGAAGGTACAGGTCAGCTGAGGTTAACAGCAACAGCCTGACCTGTTGACGTTAGTAAACTCTGTTCTGGAAAAAGGAATTCAACTCATTCTCATGTAGATTCTGAGGTGTTTACAGTTTGTGACAAATATAATTGTCCTGCTGCAAAACGTCCGACAGCCTCAATGTGAGACAGAGTAAGTCGGAGGATCCACGTGGATGCAGAGGCTGAAACAATCTGTGACAAGGATGGGACTTAAGCTAGTTACCTTCCAGTAGGATGTTTTTACATTTATTTAATATTTACGCATGTTTGCCATTTGTAAATACTGTCTGTTGGTGGTTAGACAGCAAACAATTTATGTACACCAACAAAAACTGCATTGGGATTCAGGTCGTGGCGTTCAGACCCTCCAACTGGAGGCTTGGTTGATCCCAGAGGTTTTCTCTGCTCTACTCACCCCCATTGGTGATGAAGCCTGGATGATCAGAGGCTCTGTTGTACATGAAGACAAAATCAGGCAGAGGCACAATAACTGGGTTATGATATAATTCAAGTCATATTGGCTCGTCATGGTTTTATTCACAGGGTGAAGAGAAGTTCTGTATGGACTAAACCCACCTACCTAGACTGAAACACCAGCATGTCTCGTCTGGTGACAACACCAACAGAATTGGCCCTTCAGGATGATGACCCATGCATTTCTTCTAGCATGTAGATCATTATCCAATGTTCACATTGATTGGCTCCCATTCTCTCTGTGTCTGTGTTGGTAGAAGCTGATGACGTTCTACCAACACTCTAAAGGTTTTCTCTTACTTCATCTGAGGAGTTCCTGCGTCCCTTCTCAACACCAGGCCTGATGTGTTGTGTGATTGGAGAAAGCTGTCTGCAGAAAGCTGTGGCACCTTCTCTGTAACTGTTTAAAGTAACAGGTGTTCCCAGGTGTTCTGTGAAACTAGTGTGATCTGTACGAATATGAATACCCTGCAACGTGACCACACATCAGCTGTTTGGCTTCGGATGAACTATAGGAGGGAAGCTGGGAACTTTCCCCGGAGAACCTGGCGATCCTTCCTGGATCCATCACCATCCAGGACTGTTTGGAGGTACTGGGATGATATGAGTTCTGACAACAAATTTAACTGAATTTGAAGTGACCTGAAGAAAAACCGTTATGTTGGTTAACTTTATCTCCATTGTGTGAGCTTCATTCTGAGCTCTGATGGATTCTCTCCTCTCTCAGCTGAATGTTGGTGGCAGCCTCAACGTGCTGGTGGAGCTGGAAGCTTCGCAGTGTGTTGAGTCTGTTTAGCGTGGAGGAAACATTCTGCACAGTGAATTCTTGTGGTGAGCGTTGCAGCCGTACATACACCGCCTATGTTTTCCTCTGAGACCCAGGGACAAGTTGTCAGGGCCAATCTGTACCTTGCATCATCTCCAACACTGAAGGCAGAAATCTGACACTTTAGCAGAGACATTCTGCAACCAAGTCCCAAAAAGTGAAATGTGGTCTGCTTTCCGCAAGCGTGCAGTGTTAATTGGGACAACATGAACTGTCATGGCAACATGGCAATTGTCACACACCCTCTGTGGGATAATTGATATACCCAAAGACTGTACGTGGTGAGTTGTCTTTGCCTCTAATTTGCCTATCTGTGCCCCCCTCCCCTCTCTCTCTCTTGCTGTCTGTCTCTCCTCCTGCATTCTCCTTCCTCTCTTACTGTATCTAGGTCATTGCTGAGCCTAACCAGTTAAGAGCTTTTTCTACACAGATGAAACCTCCGTGGAACACAAAACAAGATGCATGTTTGAAACCACACGTGTGTAAACACACACTCTCACGCACACCCATACAAATACAAAGGCAAAGACACAGAGAAGCCCCCACAATGGTACGGGGCTTCTTTTTTTTTTTTTCCAAGCGGTGATTTTGCCAAGCTGCAATTACCACAGCTACCCCACAGAGCTGCTAAGCCAATGCAGCACATATATTACAGCTTGAAAAGAAAGCGCTATAATGATGTCTGTACACAGCCTTCTGTTCTCTGTCATGTTTATTTGGATAACTGTTATTATATATTCTGCTCTAATGGAGACACATCTATAGCTTCAACAACAAACAATTCAAAAAGAAATTTTAGTTCCTACAGTTTGTAATGAAAGCTCTGTAACAACTTACTTAAACCTGCTGGTTTCCCATTATTGCCTGTGTTGTAGCTCTATGAGTCACGCTAATTCTGATCAGCCTATTAGAGTCACATATTCCCTAACTCCCTAATTACACGCTTCGGCTAAATGTAAACACAGACAGGAGCGGACCGTAATGGTCATTTTGGCTAACTAGATGGGGGCAATTTACTCATTGTTTCAGTTTGTGCAAACAGTGAAGTAGCGTTGCAGCTTTTCATGAGCATGTGGGAATGTTTAGAGATTATGTGAGTGGGAGACCTCACATGAAAAACACAAGGCTTGAAAAGGCGACAACTAAACCGTGTTGTTCAACAATGGATGACGTGAACAAAATGCTGCAGCATTATCGAGACGGGAGAAACAAAGTTATCATTCTCTGGCCAACAGTTGCTGTTTTTATATCACAGCTTCATGAAAATCACAGACAAAACAAAGAGAAGCGCCCAGGAGGAGGGGTGCGATTTGGACCAAACTTGGCCCACACGCAGACCCACAATGGGTTTTGGTTCCCGCCATTAATCAGCTGCTTTTTCCAAACAATGAATGTCCGTCGGTAGTTATTGTAGTTATTGTTTTGATTTTTTTATATGGAAACTGCTAACAAAATGTGATGTTTCTACACAAACAAGACAATTTTCAAAATTTCTCAAATTAGTGGACTAGTTAGTTGTTGTTATTGTGTATTTAAGTCTGGACATTATATTCAATGAAAATTATGTGTTTTAGAAACAAAAATAGTAAAATAAATTCAGTTGACCTTTATGGAACTGAGAAAAAGTCTTACATTTACAGAAAGGTGCTTCAGGAAAAATGGTAAGACACATTTATCACCTGGCACTTTCACTTTAGTCCAACCGATTGGTTAATCGGGACATGATGACGTCTCCATTCCAGGAAATGAATTCCACCAAAGAGCTGAGTACAGAGACTAAGATGGAACTTGTGTCCAAAAGGGTTGACCAACATGTCAAAGAGAGGAAAAATTTCATTAACCCGTAACCATTAGCATGACCAATATTCTGTATAATTCAGGAGAAAAAAGTCTGACAGAGGGAGAAATGTAAAAAGTAAAAGCATCCAATAACTTAGCTGCATAACTTTGAACACAAAAATACATTTTTATTCTCCATTCGGTCTCAAATAACATCAGTTATATTGTATCTAATTGCAGAATCGTCATATTATAGATGAGGCATATTGCCATAAAATGAGGAGTAACAATAAGCAAAACTCTGAACAGAGACTATGGAGAGAAAGGGTGAAAGAGAAGGAGCCAGTGGAGAACAATGTAACTGGAGGGCTTAATATGATGAGGAGGAAGGAAGCAGAAGAGTTAATCACAGGTGAGAGGAGGGCAGGAACAAATGAAACTCTGACCTGAAGAAACAAATCCAAATCAAAAAAACAATAAGTCAAAGAACTGACAAAAGGGATTAACCAAAACGGTCCAACATAAGGAAATAAACAATAAAGGAATGAAACTACGATCTACATCCAGAGATCAGTAAGATCTTCTGCTCCTTCTGGCTGCTGACCAAATCACATGCTCCATAGTCACCACTTACAAACCTGCAAACCTTTTTGGCATCTTTTGTCTCTTTTCTCATGAGTGACGGTTTAACAAACGTAGTTTGTCGGCTGAGGATGTGTTTATCTGTGGAGGTGATTGTAGCTGCAGAGATGGAAAAGTGTCAATGGAACCAATCATTATAGCACACATTTGGTTTGCAAAGCTGCCAAAATGGCATTCAGAGTTGATAACAGTGCAACATATAGAGCAACGAGGACGATTGGCACAAATAAGTGGTTGCAATTTTCACAGAGGAAGACAAAAACATCCACAGATCTATGAAATACGAAGTTTTGAACCTTCATGCAGCTTTAAGGAATCTTATTTTCTTATTTTGAACAAAAAAGAGAAAATCAATCTACAAGTCAATACTTGACTCTAAATTTTCACCTTCTAAATTGTGCATTAAGTTCCTCATACAACCTAAGGTGAGATATAATAATTATACTATAGTTAGATTTATAGTTTCAAATAAATTTGCATGCATAGAGCAGAATTTGAGTTAATGTTTTAAAAGATTTTCCGCTATATATAACTTCCATAGGTCATAAATAACTTGAGGTATGGATGTGCATATTAATTACTTTCAGTGGGACAATGAGCCTACAGATACACTCAAAGATAAAATAGAATGATTTTGATCTAAGTATATTTTTATGTGTTAAAATGGCCTGGTCAAATCCAAAGGAGAATCTGTAGAGAGACTTGAAAGCTGACATTTTCTGTTCAATATAATTCAAATTGAGCTATTTTGAAAGAAAAATGGACAAATATTTAGGCCCGAGCAGCTGAGCGCTGCGAAGGCCTATTGTAATCGTACTGTAAATTCTTATTTCGCTTCCGTCTAATAAATTGGCTTTTTGGGGGATTTATCATATTCAAAAACTCACCAAACTTGGTGGACGCATACAATCTGTGTAAAATTTACGTATTTTAAGGTCGTCGCGAAAATCACACAAAAAATGGCTCAACAGCGCCACCTAGCAACTTTCAAAAGACCCTCCACTATGACCTTGCTTCATCATAGAGACATGAAATTTGGTACACTTGTAGAGCTTCCCAAAACACACAGAAAATACAATTAATGTCATAGAGCACATCTTACAGGAAGTCGGCCACTTTGGATTGAAGTTCCGATTTTGACCCCATTTTGGCCGCTTACAGCTTCCGCATTTGATCGAACTTCTAAGGATTTTGATCGATCGGCTTCAAACTTGGTCAGATTGACCGGTGAGTTTCCGTGCATGCTGAAGGGGCATGACCAGGGCTCAAAGTTCGCCTACTCGTCATGAAACAACAAACTATTATATCTCCTGCACAAAAAACTCACAGAGGCACCAAAATTTTCAGTGATTGATCATCATCGGGTGTCTTACAATACCCAATGGTCAAATTATGACATCACCTAAGCCACTCCCCCTGAGAACAGGAAGTTACCTGTTTTTTCTGCTGGATGTTTTACATCCAGCAGAAAAAAGAGGCTGATTGCATTAGGGGCTGATTGCAGCTTTCATTCAATTTGGACTTAAACACAACTAAAAACTGTAAAAGCAATGAAAGGTGATTTTTTTTTTTTTTTTTTCAAAATTCCCCTTCATACTTATTCACTATACTATGTTCATCTAAAACTGGAAGTGTATGGTTGTAATTCTAGGTCAGCAATCCTGGGCCAATATTCCCAATATCGATATTAATACTTTTATCGTTTAAATTTGACATATCATCAATCTTCTGAACAATGTTTTTTAGTGTTTTTTTCCTTTGAATTATTTTTGTTAAAATCCCAGACTGAATTTTAACAAATTTCTAGGTTAAAATGCAATAATAACATATTAACACGATAAACAGAAAATAGAAAAACAAAGCACGTTTTTGTGATGTGCATTTTCCGAGAGTAAATTAAGTGTACTAAATTATAATTTGAGAGCAAATCAAAGGAAAATCCTTTTTTATGTAATTTGAAAAACAAGAATACAAAAATAAAATAAAAATCCAAGAGAAAATCTGAAACTGAAGAATCGATCTCACCACACTAGAATCGAATCGATTTTATCTTCTGATGTTAACCTTGTTTTTTTGTTTTGCATGTAATTTAATGTCAAACTTTATTTTAAGATATTTTTAAAGCCATCCTGTTGTAATGTGCACAGAAGGCTGCAAACATTAAGCTGCACACCGGTGTGAATAACATACCTGTGGGTACATTTTCTGTAAAGCTGTAAAGCTCCTGCTTTACCCACCAGTGACAGATGGTCCTGTGACACAAGGATGCAGTTAGATGAAGAACCATTCCCCACTGGTGGTCCACAGTGCAGAGAGAGAAGAAGGGAGAGGGCAGGGGAGAAGTATTTTATTCTTTGTCCTTTGGGAGCCAATCACAATTCATGCTTCTGGGTGTTTGGGTTTCTATACTGTCTTATATTCTTTTAATTTGGATACTAAGCCACAACTCACTGGAACAGCATCTTCAACACAAAGAAAACTACAGCAGATATTAAGAAATACAGAGAAGTGACGAACAAATTACAGTTTCTTTGAGTTTTATTTCACATGCTGTATCAAACACATTTCAATAAAAAGTATAAGCTAAAGAAATACAAAAGACATATTTAAATAATGATTAGGGAGGAAATCTATACATTGTCTGGAACTTCACTGGCCACACCCAGATCTGATTAGAAATAAAAAAACATTTAACAATGAAAGAAAAACTTAAATCATGATTGGAGATGATTAAAAGCAATTTCTAAGGCCGTGGAAGTCCAGAGAACCATAATAGCTGTGTTTCCATTACATATGTAACGCTTTGTCAATATTTAAATAATGTTGAAATAACACAAATAACACTATTGATGGGTTTCCATTAAATAATAGATGCAATTCAAATCACACGTGTATGCATTTGCACACACAATACGTCATTAAAAACTTGCCACCCCATCATCCACCAGCTACTTCCTGTTGTCTTCTTCTTCATGGTTTGTGCCAGTAGCAACATCCCGTCGCTGATCATATGACTCGTGATTTGAAAAAAGTTGCAATAAACCAATTTCGATGCAGGCAAAAAATAAAGAGCGCTACAACTTTTTAATAAAAAAATCTTTTTTGGCATGTTTCCATTAAGCACATTTATTTTTGAAATGTCAAATTGTGTCATTATGTGGTCAATTGGAATGCAGCTAGTGAGATTTGTTATCCACATGGAAAGACGATGGATCAGCGGAGAGTCTGAACCACCAAAATGACTCGAAGAGATCATCGATGGCTCATCCAGGAAGTCCCAAATGAACCCAGAACAACATCTAAAGCTCTGCTGGTAAATCTGCAAATCTTTCATATGATATTTATGCAAAAACAAATCTCCAACGTAACTGAATTACATGACTGATGCTATTCTGCCAAATTATTATTCTAAATAGCTCACTTTTTGTTACTCGCCATATCAATCACGGACTATAACTTGACATCAAGTAAGGCTGAGGGAGCATTGTAGCAGAAGTAAGAAATACTGCCACCTGCAGGTGGGAGGTAGCATCATGTAAATGTTTTTAAATGATTTTTCAGAAATGTTTTTTAAAAAATCACAATTATGCATAAGGATGAAAAAATATGTAGATTTTTTTATGAATTTCCACAAAATCTCTGAAAAACTGAAGAGACTTAAAAAAGAATGACTAAAAAAAAATTACCAAAAATAAAATTACTAGAGTAATTTAAGAGTCAAGTTGCTGCTTTGCCTCCTGCATAGAAAAATAATTATTGACTTTTTTTTTTTTAAGATAATGACAATAAGTGACAAGGTGTGTTGAAATGTGATCAGTAATAGCTGAAACAGATATTTAAACATACTTATTGTTTAAATATTTGGGCATCATGAAAACCCAGGGAAGTGGTTCATATCATTTGGTATTGAGTGAAGCATGTGCTGACTATAAGCTCAGATATGAGATGAATGAGTATTAGGTTGACCTCATTACTTTCTCGCTGCCTCTCCTTCCAAATAGCTGAGTGCTAATCCAGTTATGCTGGGCTTAATGGGAGTGTGTGCATGTGTGTGTTAGAGAGAGATAGAGAGACAGACAGAAGAAGGAACAGAGAGAGAGAAAGTAGACTTCAAAAACCTCTAAGAGCTTTTGTGGCTTTAAGACAAATAAAAGCAACACACACACACGCACGCACACACACAAATCCCAACACACACTCTGAATGTTGGAATTAAATGAATTTTGCCCAGGGAAGGAATTACATAAACCCGAGAAAATGAGAGGCAGGCTTTCGACATCAGAGGACAAAGACAAGAGAGAAGACAGACTGTAAGCCTAACACACAAACAGGCACGTCACTTGCTCCGTCGAACTCTTCAGTTTGATGCAGTCGCTCTGCGTGACCCTTATGGGAGCTGCTGCGTGTGTGGATGAAAACAGAAAGGATGTATGATGGATCGTAAGCAAAGCTGAATATATGAATCTGCTTTTATTAAGACATGAAGGCAAGCCTCTCTAATTAAAAAGTTTTCATTTACATTATTTAAATAAATATTGAGGTGGCAGTTGATAATTATAGTAAGAAGCCATTGCATGAAAAGGAATACAAAAAGGTCCAGTTCAAAAATCATTCAAGAACTAAACCTTATTTTTTTTATGTTATGTCCAGTTTCCAATAAAACTAAAATTGAACTTTGAAAATAGTGAATATTGTAACATTTGGAGGGAAAAGGCTTGAGAAAAGCATCTCAACTGTAAAGTGCGGGAGTGGCAGCATCATAATGTGTGAGCATTTTGCTGCAGGAGGGACTGGTGTGCTTCACAACATGACATCATTATGAAAGAATAATATGTAGAAATCATGTAAAGCAACATCTTAAAGCATCAGTAAAGTTTATTTGTATAACAACAAAACCGTTTCTAAGTGCCATAATGTAGATATCAATTGAGAAGCAGCAATAAGAATTACATTTTCTAAAATACCATCATCAAAATGCCCCGCTTCTTACCCGAAACATTCGCTGGAGATAGGCACCAGTACACGTCTCGACCACATTAGGGACAAGGAAATGGTTGTGTGTCTTTTTCTAAAGTTTGTGGAAATGTTTTGTATCAACCATGGCTGCTCTGAAATATTAACATCAAAACATGAACATTGTCTTTGGTCTTTAAAAACCTCCTGGCTGAAGAAAAAACAACATTTTGTAGAGCATTCCAATTAAACATTAATTGCATGTGGCCTACAGACAATGTTACAGAAACTGACTTCAAATAGCATCCCTTCTCTGTTCAAAACGAGCCTCCAGGTCATTCCCTTAATACTAAAAAATTCACCAGCAACCTTTTAGCGGCTGATAGAAGTGTCCTCGGGGAAGCTGAGAGGTAACGTGTGTTTTATTTACCAGCCAACATCATCGTCCGTTTTCTGTCTTGTTTTCCAGAAGGTGAAGCAGAAGACAGTCATCATGAAGACAGGACGACTGTGAAAATATGGTGAACACTAATGTCTCTTTCTTAGTGGAGAAATGTATTATTTTTTTATCATCTCTGCTGATGTTAGGGTCATTTCCTCCAGGACAATGCCACACCACAGCTGAGCTAAACATTGTCTTTGGAAATGGATCAATGGAAAATGACCGTGGATAGAAACCCCAGAGCATCAGGACAGGGACAGAAACGTCTCAGCTTCTGGTGTTTCTTCCAACCTTTGAATATATATTTGTCTTTCCTTCCTTATTTTCAGCTGATTTCGGAGGCCAACATCAACATCTGGACGGCAAGCAATAGTTTCCAAAAATTGGATGAGAACAGATACGTACTTCTAAAAAGTCGAGACAGCATTTCAAGAACACAACCCGTTTGATTTTGGGGAAGATTTGTGTGATGCATGATAGGATGGGAGGTTTTTCTTTGGAGTCGGATATTCAGTAGCTTCTTGAAAATAGACAGGGACACCTTTCTTCTGGCAGCACTTGGCAGGTTGTTCCTGAGTGTGCTGGAGAACAATCCCTTGACAAACGAAGTGACCAAGTAGGCATGAAACAGACGGGACCTGCTCTGTTATGACTACAGATACGATACCGATGCAAGCATTGAGTACTGGCCAACACTCCCATTGACCCGGTACTATATCAGCGCTAATCATACTTTTGTTACGTATTTTGTATCATGGAATGTTAGAAAACACTTGATCACGTTATATTAATCAAACAGAGAACAATAGAAATGAGAACTGACCCAGTACTTAAAAAACAATGGGTCTGAATTCTGTTATAATCCCTTTTTTTTTTTTTTTTGGCTGATGTCAGACCGATTTCCAATATTAGTATCGGATTGGGATGCTCCTACTGCACACCACCCTGAACTTGTCTTATTATGGTCTGAAAGTTTCAAATTTAATACTGAGAAAAGCAGCTAAATCCACCCTGAAAGACCAACAACTGTAACTACAACTAATTGCTGACTTAGTCCAATGTAAATAAAAATCACTTCAAATTTTAATTTACATGTGAAAATTTTGGAAAAAATTATAGTAATGCAAGGCACTGTAAGTGTAACAGCAATATTTTTATGCAAAGGAAGTGGATTGATGATTACTGTAAATTAGCCCCACTCCACATGTGATCTGGAGTGGTTTGTGAATGGTGAAGCAGATAGAAACAAAAACAGCATGCAGCCTGGACATGGGAGTTTTTTGGGGTTTTTTTCATATATTTCCCAAAAGAAATTTGCAGACATTCTTTAATCTCAAATCAAAGACGTTACCTGTTGCAGAAGGAGAAAACATGTTTCATCTCTAAGCAGCAGTGGGGGGTAAGAGAAACTGTCAGGTCAAAACTTTCAAAAATAAAAACTAAAAAAGTGTTTTGTGTGTAGGCGTCTCTGTGTTTGTCAGGGAGACGGAGGGATGGAGAGAAACAGAGGAGAGAAGGTAATTACAGTGGGAGGAATAACGCTCACCTCTGGACTTGCGTGGGCTGTTGGCTTTACTGTTTCTGTGTGAGAGCCTGTGTGTCTGTCTAAGTACAGTAGATTTGTGTGACTGGAGTGCTATGACAGGCATTACATTTCTCTCTCCAATCCACTGTTTTCCTGTGTTTTTCCTAAACCCATCTCTGCCTCACTCGGCCCCTGCCTCTCAGTCTCATCTCTCCTCCTCATCCTCCCACTCAGTGCACTTAGTATTACAAATCATCCCGCCAACACGCATGCACACACATGTGGATGTGTGTGTGCATGCATCCTTAAAACCAGGGGCCACGCAAGCACAAACACACGCACACATATTGCCAAAGGGAAGTGTTAGGATCAGTAGGTTGTGTTGTTCTGCTAATACTCTGATTCCACCTGTTACTTTATTTATTCCCTTTTTTATACTGTATGCAAATCTTTTTATACAGATTTTGCCTTTTGAATCCACCTCTCCAATTCCATCTCTTGGTATTATATTGGTCTCTATGGTTTCCTTCACTGAAGCGATGGTTTCTGGTATGTTTACATAGATGAATTCGGTCTTACTCAATAAACCCATGGCTCAAGAGCCTCCCACACAGAAGGATAAAGGATGACTAACTTTCAACTTGTAACAACAACTTAAGATTAAATTATTGTTTTGCTTCCCTAACATTTCTTTTGTTAGTATCAAACAAGGAATTGATTTCAATTGAATTTACACATCTGGCTTCATGATGAAAAACGTCATTACGTGAAAAGTATTGAAATAGGAACAAAGAAATAACACAGCAGAATATAAAAATATTCTGCCATTGTTTCTTTTAAATGATGATGATGTTAAACTGACAGCTCGCATGTTGCTGGTTTTTAAAGAGGCAGATCTATGGGCACCACACTGTGCTGGCAGTATTTGGAGATCGATTAAGTCCACGCAATTTGAAAAAAGCCGTCCAAATTCAAAGGCAGATGAAGAGGGAAGTAGAAGAGAATAGTTTTAAATTTAAGCTCAAACCTCGTGGTGTAAATGTTAAAAGTGATAATGTTGTTACAGTTTTGTCATTTATATGTTTTTAATATCAATTTTGCTTTGAATATAATTAATGAATTAATTAAAGAGGGGTAAAAGGAAGAAAAATGATTCAGAAAGATTTTGAGCTTAATTCTTTTGCCAGCTTATGCTTAGTCTTGTTATGGTTACTGGTGGACAAGAAATATGCTGAATAGATCTGAGAGCAAGACTGATGCTCACTTCTGGTCTCTGCAAGTGGCCCATGAATTTGGACAGTGATACCCTGCATGCCTTCGTTTTTAAAGGTAGGGAAAAAAATCTGTAAAACAAAATGTTTTTTTTTTTTGTTTTTGTTTTTTTTTTTTTTTTTTTTTTAGGTGATCAGTTGTACATTTCTCCAAATACAAAGTTATTTAACAAATACATCAGTAGTATTGTTCTTTAGGGGCTATCTGATGTCACAATATTTTTTTTTTTACCTGCAAAAGTCGTCTACAGTAGAAGGAGGGACAGGGTCTGTTGGCATGCTTTTTTGTTCACATCTTGTGAAACAACATATTGGATTTAACAAAAATAATTTCTTGCATTTGCAGCTGATGGCCAGAAGTTGATAGGGTATTTTATGATGCATTAGTGTCCACTTCAGTGATGTGTGTACATTTATAACATAAAAATCCACAAGAAGCACAAGAAAACGGCTTTTAGATAGCTGTCCATTGTAGTGACATCTATGCATGAAAGGGTTACGGTCCTGGGTTCGAGACCCAAGAGCACAGTCCCTGTTTGCCAACTGCTAAAAAAGTTGGCAAACATAAATAGCAACCATTTATGTGGATTTCATACATATGATATAATTTTAGAATAAACCATGCTTGACCCATTACCATATTTTTCGGACACCCCGTCAAATAAAGTGTTACCACGCTTTGAACCATACGGCTTATGGCCTGGTGCGGCTTTTCTGTGGATTTTTCTTGAACCGCCTTAGGGCTCTTTAGCAGGAAGTGAATCATTGGAAGTCAAAATTGGAAATCAAAGAAGAAAGTGCTCATTTTCATTTAGAACAAGCACATGCTAACAGCAGGAACGATGGAGAAATGTTTTCACACTCATACCCCCCCATCATGGAAACCACATGAAGAAGTTCATATGATGCACCTTTTAAGTTGAAGGCTGTCGATCTGGCAGAAGCTCGTCAACAAATCCATGGCTCAGCGTTTTAGATGCCTGGCTGCTATTAATAAATAGCAGATTTATTAAGGAAACCGAGAGTGGCGGAGATACCAGCGGCTTATATATGTACGTTTCCAGTTTTTTTTTTAAACTTTGTGGGTGTGGCTTACAGTGAGGTGCACTCTATAGTCTGGAAAATACGGTAATTAGCAGTAGCCTAGCTAGCAATAGCTTAGGAGTGGAATCAGGTTAAATCATTAGAAACATTTTGGTTCGTAAAATATAAGTATTTTTTATCCCAAGAAAACAGTTTGTTTTGTCTTTTCAAAACGTTTTGTCGCATACTGCTTGGCACATGCAGAAAGTTATCTTTGAGAACGCTTAGCCGCTTTTCCTCAAGGCGCTGAAGTGAAATGGAGGTAGACAGAGAAGCTACAAATGTTACACATGATTACTCACACACTGACGTGAGATTTTTCATGGGTGAGTGATCTATGGGTTTATGTACGCACATCTTGTGAAACAACAGCAGAGCTCGCTCACAGCCTTGGAGGCAAAGAGATTACACAAAGCAGAATACTGACGCTCCCTCGTAAATGCCGCTGCTGTGTACGGACAGCTGCGCGCTTACAGAGTCATGATGTTGGATAAACTTTAGATTTAATTCAGTTTATTCCATTCATAACCAATGACTCCCCAACACTTCACAATACACAGAATATATGCTGTCAAAACAATCGTACAGACAGAACAAAAGTTGATAGCATACGTTCCATTTTTATCCTACTTCCCATTAAAAGTGCCAACTTTGCCTTAAAGTGTCATTATTTATAAAATAATGGGAAGTTGGCACTTTTTATGGACATTTAATGCAACTTTTAAAGTAACATTGCATTAAAAATGTTGCTATTTACCAAATGACGCTTCATGACAACAGTCATAGACATTCATATAGACTCCTTCATGTTCATGACAGATGTTATGTCATGTTTATGACTGTGTCATATCAGTCTTATGCACACCCCGACAAATAAAGTGTTATCAAGTTTTCTACCTGAGGAAACCCAGCAGATTGCATCACTCCTCCTGATCCAGCTTGTAGTGACAAGGACATATCTCAATTCAATTTTGCAGCAATCCCTCATACCGACTTTGCATATGACGACAATGGATGATGCAGCAGTAGATCCATTAGTGAGAAACACACCGACACATGTAAGCTCTGGGCAAGTAGTAAGACATACAGGAATAGCTCCTTCAGTTGTTTTTGTCTCTGGGACAGACAGGGTTAAGGCAGGGTCAAGTGCATCATCTTAAGACTGAGAATGGAAAATCGTTGGCATCGGTAAGACAGAGCAGAGGGTCAGATGTAGCATCTATGAGGAAAAGAACTGAAAGAAGCTAAAGTTATTAGTGAACATGACAGCAAAAATGAATAACTGGACTTCACAGATCTGATCTGTTCCTAGTGTGAGTTGGTCTCTACCAGGGCTCAAACCTATTTGAGCTGTTCATGAAAAAAAATTTCAAGGTGTTATCATAAAGAAGAGGCTATCTTGGTTAGGAACCTGAGGATCTAATTTTTGCTTTTCACAGATGATGCCATTCTGTTGAGTTCTTCAGTTGGCTGCTGAGTGTGAAGCGTCTGGGATGAGAGTTGACTCCTCAAACTCTAAGGCCATAGTTATCAACCGAAAAAAGGTGGACTGCCCCCTTTGGGTTAGGGGTCAGTCTCTGGCTCAAGCAGTATCCTGGTGTCTTGTTGTCAAGTGATGGTAGGATGGAACCAGAGATGGACAGACTTACTGGGGCTTCACTTGCCGTAACAAAAGTGCTGCTCTGGTCTGTAGGGGTGAGGAAAAACCCGGGTCAACAAGCAAAGCTCTCGATTTACCGGCCCGTTTATGTTCTGACCTTTCTGATGGTCACAACCAGATTGAATATATCTGGGTTCCCAATGGGAATACATTGGGAACCCCTTAGTTTGAGCTGGGGGATGTTGCTAGGATGTTGCTAGGGAAATAGATGTCTAGGTTTACATCTATGACCTGTTGCCCCCTCGACCCAGTCTTGGATAAGCAGAAGATGATGGACGGACAGACTTAATACTAGACTAAAAGACAGATCACACCTACAGAGAATCACTGTAGAATCTCCAGAGTTATGGTGGGTAAAAGACTTCTCCTCCCACTCCAGATGGTTTTTGTAAGTTTTCTTCTTTCTCACTGAGGAAGCAGCTTTCCTAAAAGGTCCCTGTAGGTGAGAATTTAATCTGTGGGAGCATGTCTGTGTAAATACGGTTAAGAGGATTGCATGTGGGGGAGGGGTAAGTAAAAAAAAAAGAGTTGTATCCACAGACACACACAACCATAAATCATATCATATTAGCACTATTGAGAAGGACAAAGGACTGGAAAAACACAAATAGAAAATGCCTTCCAATGACACCTAGACATTATCTGTTTCTACTCCTACAAAAACAAACATCTGTGAAAAAATTTCAGCTCTCTCTCTCTAATGGTTCTACGATTCAACGTAAATCAGCTGCATGCAGATCTGGAAGCTGCAAAAAGGTGATGAAAATATCAACAGCGGAGAAAAAAACAGGTGTAATACTGTAATTAACATTTTTGTCTGCTCGATACATTACCTAGAATAGATCTTTTTAATTAAAAAACAATCGGGAACATGTGTAATTGTATTCACCGTATATGTCATGGATTGTGTTACAAACGGGACTGAGGAGTCAACCTGCTGCATAAAAGTGAATTTAATTACAGAACTGAAAAACAAAGGGAGAGAAGGACTTACCAGGACATGTAACTGTAGAAACCAGAGATGATCAATGGAATCCAGAGAGAGGAAATGGGAACCAGGTGAGTCTAATCAGGGCAGTATTGAAGAGCTTGTGGAAAACAAACTGGAAGACTGAGGAAAGACTAATAAACACAGATAATACATGTGGAACTTAAAACCCAAACACTAACATATGGAAAACTAAATGTAGAGGGAAGAATGCTAGCAATAACTCAAACCCTAATGACAATCACAATAATGAACAATAAAATAAGCTGAATATGGTAAGCCTTTTCTGACATAAATCAACCTAGAAATGATCAGAATGATTATAATGTGAAACCCAATCAGCCATAGTTCACAATAGCTTAAAATGACAATATTTTCCAATTTGAAGTCGGTTACTATGACTAATATACTTTCTATTGCTAAATACCCAAATAAGGAGAGTTTTCTTATCATCTTCAAATTCAAGTTTCCTTACAGTAAGATGTTTAAACCAACTTGTTAAAGTGGAGAAGATGATGTCATGGCATGTCTTCAGCTCCATTGAAGCTACATTTAAGGATTTCATCACAATGGCATTTGGAAGAAATGTGAAGGCTGACAACATCATCCCACAGTGGTGGCAGCATCATGTTATGGGGGAACTGTGAAGCAAGAGGGACTGGTGTGCTTCACAAAACAGATACCACCATGAAGAAATAACATGGTGTGGAAATAACAAAGCAACATCTCAAGACATCAGCAGAAACATACACGTACCAAAGCGTATGTGTAAAAACACTGTGTTTGTCTTATTTATATAGATATTCTCTTTGGGAAATGAGGATTCACTAAAATAAGTAATGTGATTAGTGTTAGCAGGTTACCCCTAGCTTGATTATTATCCATCCATCCATCCATCCATTTTCATTACACCCTTGTCCCTTAGTGGGGTCGGGAGGTGCTGGTGCCTATCTCCAGCCACGTTCCGGGTGAGGGGCGGGGTACACCCTGGACAGGTCACCAGTCTGTCGCAGCTTGATTATTGTGAGTATTAGCATTTAGTCTGATGCTGAACCCTCTCCTGGTGCTGTTATTGTTCTCCTATAGCACTCCTTCTGCACGCTATCATCAGTGAAACATGCTGTGGTGATTGTGGAGCTAAAGGGGAAGCAATCATGGCTGAAGTGGAAGTAGGGGAGCGGGCCGAGGACACTCCCCTGTGGTGTTCAGATGTTTAATGAGAACGTCCCATGCTCATATTCTCAGGTCCCCTTCTAAATATCTCATATCCTTGCTGAATGTGTGACTTTATAAGAGCTGTCAGAACACCAATATGTCCAAAACACTTTGCTTTATCTCCACACCATATGTTACACTAATTATATTTGCTGTTGTAACTGATTTTGTCTGTTTTTGGAGCCACTGGTGACTCAAAAGAAAACAAAAGGTCCTGATCTTGATGATCAAGACTCATGGCTAGATCAAAACTAGAAGGTTTTGAAATGTGTTCATTTAATATTAGATCTGTCAAAAAAGTAGTAAATCACTACTTAATATGGTCATTACACCTCCAGTCAAACAACCTGGTCTCATGTTTTCGGGGCCTTTTCTTCTTCATGATTGACTGAACCACATATTCTGCTCTATTTTCTATGTAACATAAGGTCATGATAGTTGGAACAGTATTGCCATTTGAGATGAGAGGTGATACTGACGTCATCACTACGCATAGAATCTGCATTTTAAGTCTCAGAACATTATTTTAAAAACAAATATGGTGGATAAACTCATTGTAGCAACTTTTTTGTTGAGCAATGCTTCAGATTTAACTGACATCTCACCATCAGAGAACATTTCTGAGTCATATTTATGTTTTCATATCATGCTGGTCTCACAAATAAACGTCATGTTCTCCAGGAAGTGAGATCCACTCATGAACACATTCATGCACAACACTGGTCAGATTAAATGGCTAATCTGGATTTTATTTAGGGGTACCACAGGAAAAAGAGTTGAATACAAATGCACAAGTTTTTCAGAGGGTTGTTTTTGGAAAATTGTAGCAACATTGTCTTGTTTTCCTCTCTCTCTCTCTCCACTTTTGCACTTTGTGTTTGTCACATAAAATTCCAGAATAATAGCCAGACATTTGTGTCTGTAACCCAACAAAATAGGGAAAAGTTCAAGGGATGTAAATACTTTTGAAATGCATTCATTATGGAGAACCCGCTCTCTGCACAGTCTTACTCTCCTGATATTAATGTGAAAGAAACGACATTTAATGAGACAAAATGGTGAAAGTTACCTGCAAATGAAGAAAAAAAAACTTCTCCAATGTCTGGAACTTTAATGAATTCTTTTATTGTAAAGACGTACCTTTGATGTCAGCTCGGGGTTTGTTTACCTGCTGTTTGCAACGCCAGAGGTGTGATTAATTAGGTCAGGCACGTCTGAAGTACACCTATCCACTTTCATCATTAGCATGAACATCGCCTGCTGGGATCTTTTCTGTTCTTCTATAATAATCTAATAATAATTAACAATTATCTGTCACCATGATCAAAGTGCTTGTATCTTTGCAGACGGTGCTTGGCTTTGTTCGGCTCAGTTACACGCAGTTAGACTAAAGCCTGCAATGGTGCTATGGTGTCACCCATATGGTCATCAGCAGATGTGATGGCCGTCATGAATGCACCCAGCATGTAATGTCTGCAAAAGATAAGCAGCAGCTACGTTTTCACCAGAGAACACAGACAGACAGATTAACCCTTGTCCATCTTCTACTGTAGTCAACAAGTATGGTGGAGTGAGACCCAGAAGAAAATAGTGGCAGAAACCCAGCGTCTGGCTTTTGGAACATGTTCTGTGTTTTGTAAGCCAAGTGAGCTTCTGACATTTAAAAATGAAAGGTTATATCTACAATATGCAGACGACCCTTTCTTAACAACTGAAAGGAAGTCTCTAGGCACCGTCAAAGATGGCACCTAACTGCTGGCCGTATTGGGCACAGACTCAGCATGGTATTTCAGGAAACAGTTCACTCCTGATTTATTATCCAGGGTTCCTCAGTGCTGCTGAGCACGGCTGAGGAAGCAGTAGCTCTAGTTAAAGGGCGTTTTCCATTTTATCCGCACAAACAGTAGATATTTTATCATGTGCACTGTGCAAGATTAATGCTAGACTGTGCAAACAAGCAGAGCCCCAGTGTGGCTTTATCCAGCCTGAATTCTTTCAGATCATCAAACAAATGTTAATATCAAAGAAAACTACAATATAAAAATTCAAGTTTTTATTACTATTATTATGTTTCTTTTATTGAGGGAAAAAAAATCTATAAAATGTAACACTGTAAATGCCTCTATGGTAACAATGGTCATCAAGTGTTTGAGACTGAGGCAAAGAGTGGTCTGAGTTGACTTTGCTTGATAAAGTTTTCTATTTAAAACATATATGTCTAATCCAGCAGGAAGTGTAGTCATGCTAATCATTAGCCTCTTCAAAACTAACACCAGTTTGCCTTTGCTAATGGATAGCAAATCCAGTATGTACATAAATGTACATACTGATTTGGTAGTAATCTCACCTGATTACTACCAAATCAGGTGAGACATTTAATTACAATGAAGTAAAACATTCATTAAAAAATAAAAACTGACAAGCCATACATACTGAGAGCTTCACTTACAAACACTGCTGTCTGAGGTGACAGCTCTTGAGAGGATTTTGTTTTTATTAAATCTGTCAAAGTACATCATGCTGATTTGTATTTGAAGTATTCTGAGTTTCATGAAGAGTTTAATGAAGTCCCAAATTCAAAGGATTGCTTGACATGAATCAGTGTCAAGAAGATAATTACTTTAATTAAAGTCAGAAAGACAGAATGTGTGGACATTACCCTTGAGATAATACAGCGCCCTTTATACATAGTCACTGTTAAGATGTGCAAAAAGCAGGAAATCAGTCTCATATAGATTGGCTTATCAGAGTCCCTGGGAACCATCAGTCTGTAATCGTTGACTTTCTGTTGGCCTGGGGTATAAATATAATACCTCAGGACATAAAGTCAAAACGGCAACAGAGAGCAGCGTCTTGCTATCACCAAGTCTCCACAACAACCACTAAACTAAAACTTTCCTGTCCTGAAGTCATAAGCTCAAATATGCAAAGTTTGTCAAACTATTCCGGAATTTCAACTAGAGTTGTGTTCTTTGGTCAAACGTGACAAAGATTGAATTTTTCAGCAACAAACACTGTGGATAGGAAAACATGACTGCTGTCAAGTATGGAGAATGTCTGATGGGTTAGGAAGGTTTCTCTTCCAGTGCTCATGGAAACCTTTATGGAGGGCATCAAGAAGTCTTTGCTGATAATAGAAAACCTGTGAGGTGAACTTGGTCAAATTTGGTTATTACTTTGATGATGATAAATCCAAACATTTTGTGGTTTTGATCACAAAAATGTACTCTCATTAAATGTTTTTACATTTCTCAGTCGTAGATTATTTTACTGCAAGAAAAGATCAATTTAAATTACTTTAGCCATGAGTCATTTGGATCACTGTGTTGTTTGTTTTTTTAGCCTTTTGAAGTCTTTGAGTTTATTTTTTATACTTTGGCTTGTAAATTATTTACAGTTTGTTCACTCTGTTGTCTGTTTTAAAGATTGCACTCACATACAGCTCTGCTGTAATTTACAGGTGAGGCTGAAACCAGGTTTTGAAGTCCATTTTAGTAACCAAGGCGAAATCTTGCATTAACAGCTGAAAACACTACAATCTGGGTATTAAAGTTCAGTAAAATCAGGCTCTGCAGTTACAGATTAATAGAAGTAAACTGATTCTCACTTTAAAGAAAATTCACTTTGTCAGATAAATGTCTGTTCTGTGTTTTCTCCAGGGACTGCCAGTTCTGATGTATTCCTTTCCCTGTTTAAACTGTGTTATACATCTTTCATGCTGCGTAACAAGGACTTGTTTGTACATTCCTCACATGCACTGTGTATCAGAATTGATCTTTCATCTACAAATCATGCTCTTTTGCAAATCCCTACGAAATATTCTTGTTGGATTATAGATTTGTCACAGTAACTTCCTCTGCCATGATGTTTCTATGAGCTCATCCCCAATGCGTTTTGCTCACAAAAGCTTCATACATAAAGACCCAGCATTGACTGAGGTTAAGGACCACAACTTACTCTGGAAACCATCCTGCCGTTACCGTAACGGCTAACATTTACAGTTTTCCTTATCTCTGCTCTTAAGGCTACAGGCAGCCAATCATCTCCAAGGTAAACAACAGCCAACAGTGTTTCAAGTAGGGTTTTTTTAGCTTCCCCAGCTGCATTTTCTTTCAAATATTTTAGATAATCTCATTGGGAAAAAAAATCACTGCACCTCTGCGCCACATTTTTCGGGAAAACTGTTTTCCATTGGTTAACCAGTGAGAGTAAAGGAAGATGGCAGAGGCCCAGGATCACTGGATTGTCTATTCCACTCCTTGTCATTTCTTTATTCCAGTACATGCCACCTGCCAATCGCCCCCACGGGAATAAATGGCCAAAAACAACACTTGCCCCTGCTTTTGATGCTGGAAATCACCTCAAAGCCTTGGATGAACCGTCCTCTGACTTTTCCCTCCCGCTTCCTGCTCCTGCTTGTCCACCTCACTCACAACCCAACCTGGACTCTGCTGAGGAAACCCGAGGCTGCCTGATCAGTTTCTTATCGGGAGTAACTGTGACTCTCTTAAGGCCTCGGGGAATATAGAGCGCCGTTCAGTACCGCTCTATATTAAAACTGTCAGTGACTTTTCACTGCATGGTTGCTTCATGGAGCTTTTTTTCTCTTGCTAAACAAAATCATTATTTGAAAACCACATTTTGTATTTATGCAGCTCATATTTCTCTGATTTGATGATCTGAAACTTTTAAGTGTATACAAAAACTACCAAAGTATTTTTGTGTAGTTTTCTAGTACACTTGAAATAGACAGTATGGTTTTGTGGACATGACTCAAGTGCATAGTAATGGCGCTTGTAGGAGTGTCGCTAGCATTAGCGATGTACATACTGGTAATGTATATCAAAGGAGACATCCTAAAAACAGCTCAAAATCTGACACCGCTCCACTTTTGTTCACATTTTGTGAAGAAGGAAGTTGTGCTGGTCTTCTTCAGAGGTTTTGTGTTGATTCCTTCAGTTTCTCAGTTCTTGGTGCATGAAACAGGATCGGTGTAAATAGTGTGTGATCAGGGCTGTTTTGGCATCTTCAGTGCAAGAGCTGGCAACCTACTTCAATTTAGCATTTCACAGGAGAGACGGACTGTAAGCAGTCAACTTCCAATCGATGTGACAGGAGAGCAGCCCAAAGAAAGTTACTTCTCTTCTCTTTAGAACTTCCTACCTTTCATCCGAGCTATGACAGAAAGGCTGGCTGAAGTAAACACCTCTCCTACACTCATCTCTGTTTGTTCCCAGCTCTTATCTAACCCTGCTGTCAGATTGAGCAGCAGCAGCGAGCTGAGTAAAGAGCCTGCGGGCTCATGCAGAAAACCTACAGTACAAACAGTCAACTTATCTGACTAACTGCTCCTCACTTCTTCACCTCAATGAAGCAACGCCTGAAAATAGAAGAAATGCCTTGGATCGCAAAAGGGACGGGTGTTTGTTACAATGAATGAGTGACAAATGTTTGACAAATGAATGAATCCCTTATCCAACGGTATAAATATCACACATTAATTTATTTGCATTGTCTAAATCCCAGAACAATTAACAAAAAGTTGCTTAAAAACAATCAGACGTTTGCATCAGTTTTCTCCTTTTCAAAACAGTAACAAGCAAATGACTTTGCTCTCCTTCTACAAGTGTCCTGCATTAAGGCCCCAACATACTCAGGCGCACTTCAGTCCACGCAGACTCGAAGCGGACGTCTGCCGGACATGTCCGCGCAAGGATAGATGTTCATGACCGCGTACTCGGTGTTGCACATTAAACCGGTGGAAGCAGTGTTCATATCGAACTGGTTTTCATGTGACACCGGGCTGATAAGGTTGAGAATAAGAGTTATACGAGTTCATATTGTTTCAAAGCTGACATCAACATGTTAACTGTCAACATAAAGTTGTCATAGGGCAGTGATAGACACGTAAGTGAAAATGCTTAGTAGCAAAAGGCTATATATATTCACGCAAATATTGACATGGTGAATTATGCAGGATTATAAGAACAAAAAACAAGACATTATCCCAGACTTCTTTATCAGCAGCGGAGCAGAGAGGTGGTCCGATAAGTTGAGTCTGACTTTTTCCTTTTCTCGTACAACGGCAAGGAAAGGATGATCGGGTATGTACTCATTTTCGATTGCTGCACAAATTATTACACCGATCACAATTGTGCTTTTGGAACATAATAAGCTAACTGCTAAAGCCAGCGCAACCTCCTGCTGCTCCTCTCCCCGCAGTAGGAGGCTGCGTTGGCTCCTGGCAGCGGTTCACCGTCTTTGCCGGATGAACCGACATGTGACTGCCATTCTCTGTCCCGCACTGAGAGTTGGGTTAAGGCTTCCCAGATGGAGAAGAAACAGAGATAGGCGCCCAAATAGTTCATCAAACTTGCTAGCTCTCATTAGGATTGTGTGAAATAAAGGAATTTGTCACGTGAGAATTTTAGGTAATCAGTACGCTTGAGTATGAAGACCCAACCGTCCGCGGACAGTATGCGCAGAGTCTGCGCGACTCATGGAATGCGCACAGTACGCCCAAGTATGTGGGGGCCTTTAGTTTGCTGGAGTTTTGGCCCATTCCTCCTGACAGAACCAGTGGAACTGGTTTGATAGGTCTCCCTGCTCACACATTTTTTCATTTCTGACCACTTGTTTTCTCTAGGACTTTGTGACAGCTGCGTTGAAAGCACAAGCTAGCTTATTGATGACTAATAGTGTAACAAGTGGCATTGTTCCCAGGCTGCTTCAGCTTCTCAAGCTGCATTTTATTTTGAATATTTTATATACAACAAATCTGTGAATGGAATCTTCCAGAATGAGCCAGAGAGGAGGCCAATCTCAGACTGATGGAAGATAATGAGTTACTGGGTTGATGGGTTGATGGGTTGTAGAACTAAACCTGTCCTGAAAATGCTTCCCCTAGCTGCTGATGAAAACCCATTTTACACAAAGTTCTCAAACTTCAGTTAGAACTCTTGAGCAATAGCTTTCAGAGAAATGTTTCAGGTCAAATGTGAGGCACTTTGTTACTCTCTAGAGAAACCAGGGAACATCTCCTGGAAATCCTCCAACAGAGAGCTCAGGTCAGGAGTCACTGTGACTCGGTGTCAAAGGTCAGCGGCTGACTTAGCCTCATGTTTAAGTGAAACCAGTGTTACAATCAGAGAAACTCTGCTTTCTGCAGCTTTTAATCAGTCTTATACATTAACATAGGGGAGATGTAGAAGTAATTTACTGGTTAATGTGTAGCTTCACTCTGAGGCTGTGATGTGTGAACATCAATGTGCTTTGCTGCTGTCACAGAACGAATCAATTCCTAATAACAATGCGGCACAGTACTAACAATCCAGCATATAGCCCATAATTAGAAATGAGCTATTTTTCTCATATGCAGCTCCAAACTACACCAGTGAGCATCCTCAGTCACCAGAGAGCAGGAGATCAAACAGCCAAACAAGCATTCATCATTGCGGTTGCTATGCAACACAAACAACCCGTGAGCTGTCTTCTTAGTTTCACTGATCTGAGCTCTAATAACGTTAGAATAGTAAAAAATTTACTGTCAGTGGTTCTCCGCTCGCTGCCGAAGAGGAACATGAAAAGCTAATTGTGAATTAGTATGCTGCTGACGCTTCATAATAAAAACGAATTATATAATCACAGCGAAAAGATTTATAAACCAAATCACCAACAGCAGCGAGACACAAACATCTTCACACCCAGTGAACTTCTCCACATTTGGTTCCAAACACAAACTTCCGCTAGATGTTTAGTTTTTATATGAAACACAACAACACAACGTAGAACATTTATTTAATGTAAAGTGCAAGAAATATGAAACTGGGAAAACCATTTTTTTTCATCCTCGCTCTCAGTTACCTGAAAGCGAGGACATCCACATACACAGCTGAATGCTAAAAAATTTAATCTGTTCTTTGACTAGACCATTCTAACACATGAATCTGCTCTGATCTAAGCCATAGACTTATTGTCCTGCTCAAAGTTGAACCTCCACCCTGGTCTCAAGTCTTCTGGAGCCTCTAACAGGTTTTCACCCAGGACTGTTCTGAGTTCAGCCCCCAGCTTTGGTTCATCAACAGGCTACAAACTCTCAACATGGAGAAATGATTGCTTGCTGGATCCATGGACTCTGTTGACATTTTAAACGATTGGGTCGCAAATTTTTTTTCTGTGACATATGTAATGTACCAGATCAATTATGAAGAAAGCTGCACTATGAAGCTTACCAGAAATTGCATGACAAAGCTCTTTCCTACACAAAGGTGGTAGCTAACACCTGGCTTGCTTGTCAAAAGAAGATCCTGGATTCAAAAACCTGAAAAAATTATCATTGGTGTTCATTTTAAATTTATTTTAAAATTTGTTTGTGCCACTCGTCATCTGACAAGCAGAGAAATGGTCATTTACTATTTACAAGGCGCTGTGGCTTAGTTGGTCAATGCACCTGTCTAGTAAACAGGAGATCCTGGGTTCAAATCATAGCAGTGCCTTTGATTAAGTGTTCTCCTTTAACGGTGGATGTATTTAAAAACTCCTTGAAAAAGGTTAAGATCAAGGACATAAAGCTGTTGGTTTTGGATTTCTACCCATTGGTAAGTTTCGGTTTGACTTTGGCAGTTTATAACACAAAGTTGGCAGGTAGACAAGGATGTGTCTCTGAGAAGGTCATAACACCTCCGTCCTACCTCGAATATTTTGGCTTCCAAACAGATTTGCATGTGGAGTAGAGGCACAACGTCTTTGCCAGTAATAAAGAGAGTTAGCATAAGCCATGTCTTAGTAGGTCAGCAACTTCCAGGCAAAAGAAACACGTTGGTCAAATTGAAAGATTCCGTTAAGCCTGAATCTACCAGCAGTAGGAACAATTTGGGGCTTAACTGTCCTTTCCTTCACCATACTGGTTGCATAATGATACAAAGCATGAAAAAGTTTGATTCATATCAGCACTAGGCAGCTCACACATCCACATAAACGCTCTCATAAATCCGCATTGTCTCACTTAAGAGCAGGTGTCAGTTGTTTAGGTCTATAACAGAGCAGCTAAAACAGAACTAACAAGCTGGAAGCTGCTCACCTCTACCTTCAGTGGCCCAGTTGGACAAACTTCTGTCAATAAATTGATTCTCCCTCAATGCATGCATACCAGGACAATGACAGCTGTCCAATTAAACAGCCTGGTTGAGCTGTAACTATAGCTATAACTATACCTCAACTTAACTGTGCATGGACACACTGTGACACCATGAAACACAACTCCATATGGTGTGTTAGTGTTCGAATAGCGGAGGGCATTCGTTTTACTCTATTGATTTAGCAGAGTTTACATACACACACACCCACATAATGCTGCCACATGATTTATACAGTCTATAAATAAGTATTTACCCTCTACAGATTTCATCTGTATTTCCTTTCAGAGCACCAAGTAAACTTCCATAACAGGTAAAATAGCATGAATAAATACAACATGAAGTTTTCAGATATCAGAATGGAAACTTATTTTTCTGTACTTGCTTGATCATCCTTCATGTCGGGTTTCCTTGACCTGGCTTGCTTTACGTCACAATCTTAGGCATAGCTGAGGAAACGTAGGATTTAAATACTACTAAGACTTCTGTTGAATACTTTAACTGAGAGTGACTCTACATGGCATTGGTTAACACATGGAGCCTGAAGTCTAGCTTGGTTAAAGAGTTGGTCAGTCAAAGTCTGGTGTCTCCTCGTACTCTCTAAGCTGTCTCAAAGAATCATCATTACAACATATGTTAATGTTACTGGAAATAAAGGCTATTGGCTGGCTGGTGTTTGCTAGGCAACCAATCCAGGATCATCACTCATTTTCTATTGTGTTAATTGGCTGTACCCCTAAGAGCGGAAATTAGGAAGGCTATGGAGGTTAGCTTTTGCGTTATGGTCAAGATGGTTTCCAATTTGTGTATTATGCGTATTTGGTGTTTAAACTATTAAACTCTATTGGAGGGGGTTTCAAATATTTGCCAATTTTAGCTGTTTTCAGGCAACTTTTAAACACAACAGACTTTGAAAAAACAGTGACAAACCTTCTAATGAGTGTTTGTCCTTTTGCTGCTTCAGTACCTGAATGACATGTCATTGTTCTTCAATCACAACTTCTGTTCTTGGCCAAAATCGTCCTGATGGACAATGTCTATAGCCAACAGTTTTTGACCTCAACCTGAAGAACTCTTTATTTGGGCTCTGCAGCATAATTATCCAAAGAACATCAACAAGAACACTTCTGGATGATGAATGGTTGTGGAATTCTCTCTAATTGTTCAGTGTTCTTGCAGCCATCTTCTAATTTCTGTCACCGCTCCGTGTGAAGTTAACCCACATAGTTCTTTGAGATGTGAGATATTTGAGGGGTGTATCGCATACACACATTTAACGTTTTTAGACCAGACTAACCCTGCCTGGAGGGGTTAGTCTCTGTGTTTTCATTACAAATGAAAACTCACTCAGTCTCTGTGTTTTCATTACAAATATGTGCAAAACTTGTCGAAAAAACACGATTTCACAGTTGTGGTGTTTCCATTAAATAAGAAGTGTAATTAAAATCACATGTGAAGAAGTTTGTCCACACAATGTCATTAAAAAATATGACGTGTCATGATCCTTCAATTACTTCCTTTCATCTTCTTCTTTGTGGTTTGTGCCAGTGGCAACATCCAGTTTTTGATCATGTGACTCATGTGATGTGAAATAAAGTGTCTCCATTGCTGTTCAGAGAAATAAATCAATTTTTATGTGATAATTTTTTGGCTGAAAAGAAATTCATATCAGCCAAAATCAAATTTGGCAGGTCAGGCTTTTTAAAGATTAGTAACCAGGGATCGGCTGGAAAACTGCAATCGGTGCAGCCAAACTTAAGATGGAATACATACACACATATTCATGACATTCTTTGATTAAATACATTTCTCTTAAGCATTACTCCAATAACTAAATATTTAATTTATACCAGGTGAGTCTTTCTTCCCTGGAATGTGGATCGGTACTGGACTGATTCTGAGCCTTCAAATGATTTCACATTACTTAGAAGTTGATGTAAAAATAATGTTTGTTTTAGCCACAAAATGATTCAAACAACATATCCCCGACTGCAGCATAGAGCAGCTCATCCATGTAGCCTGATGTAAAAACATTTTGCTAGACAACGTCAAACATTGAGAAGTTTTAATTATTGTTATCAAAGGTTATCAAACACTGGGTTTTGAAGCCAAAAATACCTCAGAAATATACAGAGCCAAGCAGGAGAATCAACTCATTTAAAGTTTAAACTCAGTTTCACACAAAGACCCTAGCATAAATGTCTGGCTGCTGAACTGGACCATTCCAGGTCGCTATCACAGTAATTTTCTATTAGCATCTTTACAAATCTTTTACATTATTTTACCAAGGCACATTAAAACAAACTTTTATCTTGGCTTTTTCTATTCTTCCTCTGTCTATTCTCCCTCCCTGAAGGATAAGTCCTTTTTTGAGACACTGTTTTGCTCACTTAAATCCTGACCGGAGCTTTTGGACGTTTGGATGCTCTGCACGTTGCACAGCAACTCATGTTACCGGCGAAGCGTGCGGTACCTACCGCGACCACCAGGGGCCCCCAAGAGCAATTTTTTTTCTTTTCTTTATATCAATAAAATAATGATTTCTACATACATTATCAAATATATATTATTGCATAGACAAATCACTTCATGGTGAAATTATGTGTTTTTGATATTATAATGACGGAAATTATTACAAAAAAAAAATCATAAAAACAAATCACCTCCACTGAGGGGCCCCTTTGGTGGCCTTGGGGCCCTAAGTGGCTGCTTAGTTTGCTTATGCGTTGGGCCGGCCCTGTTTTCCACCATGCATATTGTCTTTTAATTAATTGGATTAATTGCTTAGAGATATTAAGAAGACGCTGCAGGATGACCTGCTGCTGCTTGTTCCTCCTTAGTTTGCTTCTCTTTGTCGTACGCGGCGTTCCCCTGCTTCTGTCCGCGTTGCTGTGGGGTTTCCTGCGACGTTTTCCTCTTCTATGGCTGGGCTTCATTCTGCTGCTCAGCTGAGGTCGTTTAAAAGATTTCTACTGGGATGGGACCTATTTTAAGTTGTGTGCACGGTGAATTATTTTGTATGAATTTAATTTGTTTTTGGGTCAAAGGATTTGTTAAAAGTAAAATTATTGGCCTCCGTTATTGAGTTCTTCTGGAGGGTTTTTATAATTTTCAAAGTTACCTGAGTAAGTAGAAAATTCTTTTTTTAAACAAATGATTAATTTATCTATGTAAAAATGTAATTGCCATTCTGCGACCAAATGCCTGATCAACATAGTAAAAAACTAATTTAAATAGAACCTGTCTGACGACATGAAGTTGAGGAAGCAAAGCTGCTGACTTCTAACACTGAGGTTTGGTCAGATTATGAAATCTGATTATTTGAAATATCTATGTGCTTCAAAAAAAGCAAAAGGCAGAATAAACCTTTAAGTGACTGAATACTCTAAGCACTGTGAATTTTTTTTGTCTCATAGTTCAAGGACTTTTTACCTATCATGTAAAGTTAAATTCAGGCAGCCTTCTATATTTTTTGCTTTTGTGTAATTTTTCATAATCCAGTCCATGTGCCATGTTTTGCCTTCCCACCAACATTTTGTTAAGCTGAAGCTCTGAATTGTTAGGGGTAAAGTTGCTTCACTTGGTGGGTTTAAAGCTTAGCTGTCTGGTTTTATATATATTACATTTCTACGTGATCCTGATTGGGAACACCCCTCTTACTGTGTGGAAGTCATGACAACTGATCTAATAAGATGTCAAATATTAAATAAACCTAACCATGTAGTCTTTAGGTAGATAATTATCACATATTTTTTTATGCGGCAGTGATGTTGAAACAATGATTTCATTATCCAAAACCAACCACAAGCCCCTGTTGATAAAATATGACTAAACGTTGAATTCTTGTCCTAAATTATTTTTTTGGACCACTTTCACTATGTGACAACATTAAGTAGGCTAAAAAGATCTGAAAAAGCAAACACATCATGACAGAAAGAAATTCAAGAATGGATAAGAAACAAAGTCAGTTGCAAAAGGCAACAACTTTGGGATTTCAGCAAATTATTGTTGGAGGCAAAATGCAGAAACGGAGAAAACATGAAACAGTCATGAACCTAATCTGGTGAACATAAATAAGTCTAAGGGCAGATCGACAGCAGATTGAGTCGTCACAAAAGACCAAGCAGGACCAAGCAACCTGAAAGGTTAGTTTCAATAAGAAGTTATTGGTAACAGTTACCTTAACTGTCAAACAAATTTCATACCATGTGAGCTTGTTGCAGCCCTTTAAAAATTGTCTCATGGTGTGAGTTACAGAACTTTATCGGCTGATATGGAAGATCTGGAGACCACAGGAACATACACTTTCTGTTGACACTTTAAAGCCTTCTAAAAGTTATTAAAATTGCTAAATTGTATGCAAAAAATTAGCTAAAACAGACAGTCTAGCTTTAGCTAGCTTGCTACCTTTCACCACTCTGATGTCTTGTAACTGCAAATACTTAATGCCAGCTGTTGCCAGCAAGGGTGGCACAATTCTGCATTAGCCCTAAGGGTCAAAAACTTTTTTTAGGAGATTTATCTTATTAATGTGATCCTTATTGATTCTGTTTGTCCCTGTTTATAATATTGTCCAACTTCCCAGTAAATTCTGTTAAATATTCTTCATTTTCCAATTCCTTTGCTGTTGCCAAAAAGCATTAAAAAGTTCAAGTTGACCGAGTTTTTTTGATGCTCTTGACCTACTGGCCTTAACTAACACGTCAATAATTTATGCACCTTTTTATCTAGTTTGACACATACATGTGGTGATACCCTTTAATGTTAATATTTGCTGTATGTCAGTAGGAATATTTGCTGCATTGTGTATAATATAGCTTTGCAAATTATGCTAAATAAAAATGTCAATTTCTCTAATGTGTGTTGTTAATCCCCTTCATTCATGGTGTGAATTGCAGAGGGGAGTTAAACATTTTGATCCCTCTTATCAAGGATTTGACCCTGTTAAAATATGTATCACTAAACGGTCAAAGAGGAAATATTTCTGCTCTCTGTATTTCCTCAATTCATGAATTTATTCAGGATAATGCTGAAGGATTGTGGATTAGCAGACCTTACTAACGTGGACCACACCAGTTCAGACAGTCGTGTTTGTCAAGCATCAAATCTTCCTATCCATACATTTGTACTCCACCTCTGGATACCATTCTTACATGTAAATAACTTTGTCTCCCAGAGCAAATGGATGAATAAATTGTGGGAACATTGATTTCAACATTTTCAATAGGAAGACAATCTTCATCTGATTATGTACACGAGTGTATTTTCTTGCTTCCTTTATTCCAGAGCTATGAATGAAGAAGGAACAAACAGTCTAAATCCTTCTGAATTGTTTAAGTAGTTACACAGTAATACGGTTAGTCCTGTTCTGTTGAAGAAAGTCAGGTGTGATGTCTAAACAAAGTCTGGTCAGAGCTTTAATGCCTCACATCACTGGCAGTTTTCTAATGAGCGTTCCAAATGTGATAAAGACAGGAAATTCATTTTTCTGGTAAAATATTAGCTAAGAAAACTGAAGAACTTCCACTAATTGTATTTTAGTACACCTACAATGATACATATTCATACATGTAGTGCTGTTAATCCCTGTCAGAACCCAGTTCTGATGGTTGGTCATAACCCAACTGCAATGTGAAAGGATTTTCCTGCATGGACTTTAGGAATTTCATTTGCCAAAGTGAAAGGAGCTAGCTTCTGAAGTTTGATAATTGTTTCAAATCCATCGTGTTGCGTCATCAGACTATAAAGGGATGGAAACTGAACCTGTGACTGTTGGGACAATCCTGTTGCACTTTGGGTGTGTGTTTAGAACACACTTGGTAAAGCTTAAAGGTAAGCTTCACCCAAATTAAAAAGTTGCTTCATATATATAGCTTACTGTATTCAAAACCAAAACATTCCTGCAACTTCTGCAATATTAAAATAAATTTAAACCCAAATCAGTCCCACATCAACACCAACAGGAACAAAATGTAAAGTAGAGGAAAAAAACTTAAGTATTAGATTGTTTTTTGTGTGTAAAAAATGTAAGCATGAGTGCCATTTGTTTAAACTGTTGCCCTAGGTTATGGTTTCTCTAGTGAATGTTAATATAAGTAAGTTGCTATTTTCTTCACAGCTGGCTTTGATCAACATGGAAATGACTTTTTAAATATTGCTTTAAAAATAAAACACTGGTTCAGCCTTGACAAGACTATTCCACACTGACTACAGAATCTTGGGATATACCGTAAATTGTCCCAAACTCAACGATACCAGTCCATTGTTACGCCAATCCATTGACAACCTGAAATACTTTCTGACGTCCACAGTAATGTGACTGATCTAAACTTGAAACAAAGATTCTTGATTTACGAGATTTAAATGACAAAATATAAACAGACTCAAGCATCCTGAAACACAGACAAAAACATCTTAGACATTAAGATAAAATCAACAGAACATCAATGAGAAAAATGTTTAAAAAGTCACACACTGGTACTCTTGAAGCTTTGTTCCAGTTTGTCTGAAGCTAAATGCTGGATGTTTTGTCTGCAGGTGTCAGAGAGACTTCTATCAGAACCCGGCCCATGGGAATGTCTGGCGCTACAGAGGAACAGGCCAATTATCCAACCGCACTTTGAGATCTGCTTACACACCGCTGCTCAGGCACTATTCAGAACCATGAAACACTGATTAAAAATGTGGTCTTCTAAGGCTGGAAAGTCTTTCTAATAACTCATGTTGATGTTCTGTAGGATGAACAATAAAGAACAAAATAATTAGGGAAGCAATCAAACCTAGAACCTAAGAAACACAGCGCAGCCCTAGTGGTTACATGTGAAACAGAAGTAAAATCACATTAAAGTCACAAAAAAAGAAATGTTTTAATAGTAGTGGCTGCAGCAAGATGGCTGCATTTACAATGCATCTGATTGTAAACCCTTTAATGCAACATGTTGCATCATTTAAAGCCAATTTTAAGGCTTTTAAACAGGGACATAATGGGAGCAAGAGAAATGTTTAGCACCTTCAGAGCAAAAAAAAACTCTGAAGGTGTTCAATGAAAACAATGACAAAAAAAGGATGTTCTGTCTCAGAAAACCCTAATTCCTGAAGTAGTCTCCTGCAGTGGAAACAAACTTCGTCCTTTTTGTGTCGACTTTGATTAGGACATATTCTTTAAGTCTCATTTAAAACTTGTTTTTAATATATCAAAAACTACAAATGTCCTGTTGCAAAGTGATGCAGAGAAATGAGTCTGTGCGTGCTTTTTCTTACCTGGACAGGATGTTAAACAGAATATCTGTCTTTTGTATCTCTTGATTTTTTTTTTTGGTTGCTTTGATATAACAAATGATTAGTCACCTGTTATGTAAGTGGAGTGACCACATACTAGTAAACTATAGGTTAGATAAGAGGCCGATTTTTAGTTGCATTAATAATCTCTCAGATCCAAAATCTTATGTAATTCTGCCAGGAATGGTGCCGTTATGAAAGATCAATCCAAGTCTGGATCAGATAGTGCGTGTTTTTCTGTGTTCAGGGCAGAACTCAGGCAGAACCGACGCTCTGCGCGCCTAGGGTAGGGAACATTTTTATCATTTCCCAAAGGCAGCGCAGACAGAGAACTTGACAGTGCTTGACTGTTTTGCATAATGAAAAAAAAAAATAAAAAAAAGAACTTGTACTCCCCAATCCCAGGAACAAAGGATGGGGTCGAACCCCTGCGGTTACATAAACATGTTGGAATTATTCTACAAATAGAGAAAAACAAACACGGATCCAGTGCATAATGTTTATCTGTTTCATACCATAATCAACCATAAACCAATTTTATTGACCAGGGTATGAAAATATCATATACAGTAGAGACAGAAAGAGCTCTAATAATAGTTATACACATAAGAATATAATCATAAACATATCATTGAAGCTACTAATGCTAATAGCGCCATCTTGTGTACAGTCTTTGTACTTCCATGCCTTAAGAGACTGTGCTGCTATAGATCATCCGAGTTCAGTTCATCACAGCAGGTGGAGCATTCCCTGTTATTATTCCTGAACCATCGCTAACAAAAGCTCAACGTATTGATGTGTGAAAGAGAAGCTCCTCCAGATGTGGATCCTGGGATGAAGCGGCCTCTCCACCCTCTTGACCCTGCAGACTCTTCTTTTATCTGCTTTCAAGAACCGCTTCTCTTTACAAATAATCTCCAAATCCTGAAGGTTTTGATGTTGTTGCTTAGCAACCTGAAGTTTGATTTTCCACAGGGAGACAGGTGCAGGTTCTTCTTATTGAACTCACCTTTGTATCCTTGGCTAAATTTACTGGGTCAAGTTTCATTCAAGGCAATTCAGCTCAATTCAATATAAATGCAATTGTCATCAAATTGTTTTTGCAGATGTTGAAAGCGATGAAGAATCTCCTGTAGCAGTCTGTGTTACCACAAATCTGAAGAACCCTCTGATAGAAAATCATGAAGTTAATCCACAAAGCTCCAGTATAAGCAGTAACCTAAATTTCCTGTTCTTAGCTGACAGGTCTGGCACCTGTCAGCTAAGTGTTGTTTCCTCCCGCTGTAGCAGATCTGTTCATGGTTGATACTTTACATATCTCAGATACTTTACAAGTGGTTCTTTGAGCCACTGCTAACTTTTTTCCAAGTCAAACTACTAACTTCAACAAGGCATTTTTGCCAAAACAACTAATACTTACTGGGTTTTTCCCCTCTATTCCTTATACACATGAATGATGGTGGCACATGAAGATTCCAGTATATCAGCAGTTTCTGAAATAACCAGGATAACATCTAATAACTGTTCAAAGTTGCTTAAATCTTCTTTCTTCCCCATTCTAGCGCTTGGTGTGACCTTACTAATTTAACAAGTCAAGCAATAACTGACTGACATGATGCAATTTACTTCATTACATTGTAAATAAACTGTATGTCATTTCATCTGAATCTGTCTGAATTGAAGATATCAGAGCTAGACGCTCAACAGCTTTTATTTGCTGCACCTTCAGCAAGTAAGGTAGACTGGGAAAAATGGAGGATTTCTTTTTTTACCAAGGTTCTCGGATCCTCCTGCCTCACTTTTGTCTTCTTCCACGTTTGCCTCAATGAACATCTAAGCAAAATCTCTGAATATTACAAATGCCATTCTGGTAGGCTTCCACGTTGTTGGCTAAAACGGGCTTTTGGAGCTGGGGCAGGACAGAGCACACAGCCATTGTCTGACCCATTGATAAAAAGGGAGAATGCTGACTGTGCTGAACTGCTGTCAGTCTAACCACATCCACACCCAGTGTGTAGCTGCTAAAAGCCTTGAACCCAAACAGACTGCCCAAGCTGCCCCTGGGCTAGGCAGCCTATTTCAGCCTTTTGCTGCCTGGCCCAGTTGCTCTTGGCCTGTGGCTGCATGGTGCCACTAAGCCCCCGGTGTTGGCTAGCCAAAGCCCAGAGGGATTAACACTAATGAATACAACGGGAAACCAGTGATGGTGAAACAAGAGGCTTCTGAAAATCCCCAAACATCTTCTAAAACACTACAACTGAGAGTATGAACATTCATAGCAATTGTGGCCTTGATTCTGTTATTTGTTCTTTATGCACTGGTTGTTTTTTTTTTACTAACAATTTCTGATAAAATGACATGTTAAAATGTCCAAAACAGTTGTGAAGCATTAATACTCAATACCTGTTCAGGTACAGGAAAATGAGTCAAAGCAACTCTCCCATTTCAGTAAAAACCACCTGCAGGACTCCATTTTGGGGGTTCCCTTTGTGTCAGACATTTTGCCTGTAACGGATTTGGGCCTAATATTTATTTTTGCAGACCTACAAAAACATCTCTTGGATCAATGTAGTCTACAGGCATTGAAGATCAAACATTATCAAAAGGTTTTTGTTGCAACAAAGCATGTGGGCGTGACCAAACCACAAAATCTGACGTCTCACTATCAAACAGGATTGTGTCATAACTTCCACATACAAGGGTGGATCTGTACCAAACATGCATCTCTCATCACAGAACTCCCTGTGCATTTTTATTTCCACCTCTTAAAGCTAAAAGATGTTCTGCTTCCCATTCACTATGACTGACTCTGTTAGTGGTTGTTGCTCCATTGATCCTGGGAATCATTGTACCTAAAGTTGGTTGACGTCCAGCCAGGCTGCAGAACAATCCAGCAGCATTATGTCACTGACTGGCTGAACAGATGTGTGTATCTGTTTCATGCAGGTAAAGTTGCTCTGTGTGTCTGTATTTCAGATTCCTGACCTTTTTGTTCCTCACATAGAATTCCTCCATTCACCCATAGTTTGTTTTGGCAGCCATGTGAGTCTGGTGTGTTTGGAGGGCATTGGGTCGCTCCAGGGTATGGTAGTAATGGTGCCCCCCACCTCCACCCCCCCACAAGTCCCTTCTGTAACCTCTGATTCTGCTGACAGGGTCCAACCCACCATGAGATAATGCCATTCCAGAGGGATTGTTGTTAAAGCCTGTCTTTCTGGTCCTCAGGTATATAAAGAGGTGTCAGCTGTGGAGCAGGGGACAAAGCACCGTGGAAATATTCTTCATTCACAGATTTTTATTGTCTGCTTTATTCTCTTATTCCTGCTCCGTCTGCAATTTCTGTCCTACTGGACTCTGAGTTCTGCAGGTGAACCTGCCAACCTGAGCCAAACCAAGCAAAAATAGACCAAACCGCCTCCAATCACAATGGATATTGCCATCCAGCACCCCTGGTTCAGACGTGCCCTGGGCTCCATCTACCCCACCCGACTCTTTGACCAGTTTTTCGGGGAGGGAATGTTTGACTATGACCTTTTCCCCTACACTGCCTCCACTATCAGCCCCTATTACAGACACTCACTTTTCCGCAACCTTCTGGATTCCTCCAACTCTGGGATCTCTGAGGTAAACACAGTAAAGACCCTGACAGTTGAGAACAGATTAACATTCCTTAAGCTCTTTATATTCCTCTTAATGTTAGCTGGAGTGAAATGGATCTTCTGCTGTGTTGTTGTGAAACGGACAAGGTCTTTCCACAGTGCTGACTGAACCTCTATATCTGTGTGTGTTTCTTCAGGTGAGGTCTGACAAGGACAAGTTTACAGTCTACCTGGACGTCAAGCACTTCTCCCCCGATGAGCTGAACGTGAAGGTGACTGATGACTACCTGGAGATCCAGGGCAAGCATGGAGAAAGACAGGTGATGCTCTTGATTTTTCTCCAATCAGAACTAACTTTTGGTGAGAATGACAGTTAGACAGCATTCGAGTCTGATGTCACTAGAGGAAGGAAGAATATTAGGGAGAAAAAAGGAGAACACAAGGAAAGGACAGATAAGGAAAGAGGGAACCGAGATAAGTACGGTACAAGGGGGTAGAAGGACACAAGTAGGGATAGAAGAAAAGACTCAAGGAAAAGTGGAATGAAGAGGGAACATGAAAAAGAAAGGAAAGAAGGAAAGTGGAGGGATGAGGGGTCAATCATTGAGGAAGAGAGAACACAAGATGGGAAGAAAAGAACAATGTAATGAAGAACAGATAAATATACAAGAAGGAAAGGAAAAAAAAAAAAAAAAGCAACACCGAAACCCAGCAACAGAAAATTAAGTCTGAAAATTCAACCATTTTTCCAAACTTAGGTGGACCTGGAAAATACTCCAATCTAATTCCATTGTTTTCCAGACTGCCTCCTGGATCTATTCTGTGAGCTGGTTCTCTAAATGTTCTGAGTACCACTAAATGTGAATACTCCTTAGTTGCAAGAAAACTTATTAGTTTTCTCGCGTCTTAGAATGTGATCTCATGTTCTAAAGCAATGGCAACATATGGTATACTGTGTTTTAGATTCTAAGATATTTTCTAGTAAAATCTAAAGCTAGAAAAATATATATTCCCAGCTCTTGGGAGTACAGCCAATCGGCGCAAAGGAAAATGAGTGACACTCCTCAATTGGCTATGTTGCAAACAGCAGCCGATTGCATGTCACGTAGCATTGCGCCTAGGTATTTTAGTTTCCCAAGCTACATTTTCTTTCAAATATTTTAGATACGCTTCAGGAAAACATATGCCAATGGACAGTTTTTAATAATTTGGTATTAAGTTACACAGAAATAAATCAATGAATAGGTGACTCAGACTGGGTCCACTGTACTGGATAGTCCAATTCATTCCAAATCAATTCAGTTTACTTCTTTGGTACCAACACCCAAAAAAGTAATCTCAAAGCCCTTTACAGAAAAACTAATAGACCAACCACATGTCAGAAAGAACCATCTTCACTATGTGTTCAGTAACAGAGTACAAAGCGATCTGAACTAAAAAAGACCTCCAGCCGAATCAGAGGAAGTCTCAAGAAGCTAATTAGATTCTATACAGTCTAATATTGTTCAGTATGGTGTAAGAATAGCATTTCATCTAGCTGGAAAACACAGTTGAACTCCACTTTGACTTAAAACCATCAACCATAACCAGATTTCATAAACATTTTGGGCACAAGACACCTGGTGGAGAAACCTATATATAACTTATGTTCAAATCTTTAAGAATTCACTAACTCTGTAAGAAATGTATTGTACTTCAAACTTTTGAGATTGAGCTTTGGCAAAGTTTAAAACGTAAACTGGTAATCCTCAACCCATACCTTATGGCACCAACTGCTTTGTTTTTCAGGACGACCATGGCTACATCTCTCGCGAGTTTCATCGCCGGTACCGCCTGCCCACTTCTGTTGACCAATCAGCCATCACCTGCACCCTGTCAACTGATGGTCTGCTGACGCTGACTGGTCCAAAGCTATCTGGAGGAAGTGAATCTGGTCGTGGTGAGCGTAGCATCCCCGTCACCCGTGATGACAAACCCAATGCTGCTCCATCCTCATAGAGGAAAATCGGTTCAGTTCCCCAAGAGTCTGCTAGACTGGGATGGACAACCAGAGATTTCTTCTTCTACCCTTCCCTAAGAGGATACTCTTGTTCTTCTTCCTTCGTTTTCTCTAGTTCCTCTAGCATCCTCATCCACAACTATAGTATCATTGTTTTTAAGTATAACATAGATCAGCCCTTAAGGGTTGCTAAGTAAAGTGCTCGAAACCCTTTCTTCTTTTGTCCTACCCTATAATGTAGTGTAGACCTTGTTCAGTGAATATCTGCTAATAACATATAATAAAGCTGTATAATTAACAAATTGCAACCAGTCTATTGATTTATTCCCAAAGATTCAGCTGAACTTGGGATGCATGAATAACAGAAAGACTAAGTGGTCTGTAATCAAATGTTCTTCATGGTAAAGCAGGTAAGTACAATTCCAACATCCTTCTAACATCTGGTCCTTTCCTGGTTTGGTAAGTTCACCATCAGATTTATGACAAGACATAATGTAGGACACTCCTCATTCATCAGCTTCTAGAACCACCTCCTTAATTAGGAAACACTTTCTATTAGACTTAACAAGTCCTTTAAATCATTGCAGAGGAATTTTGGTCCAGTCTTTCCAAGGTTGCAACAGTTTCTGTTATTACAGTATCAGTGTAGTCCATAATCACCACCTCAAAAGACTGCTTGGATACAATGTTTAGTGAAACATATCTCAGACCTACAGTAGTTGGGTTTCACCTTAACATGATGTTGTGGACGCTCCTACCACCATGTGGTGTCAATATTGATTGTTTTCTAATCTTTTACATTATTAGTTAGTCAGCTGACAGCTGTAAAAGTTGGCAAACCCTGATCAATACCAGGCTGTGACTACCTGCCCAACTGTAACTGCGCTGGAGCCGACATATGGAGCTGGCGAAAATGCATTTAAGCCTTGTTCTGCTAAAGATGACAAAAGATACTTTAACTATATGGTGTTTGTCAGCTTGCAGTTCATAAATGACAGCAGGTGTCAGAAAAAGGTGGCAATCCTAGATTTAAGACTAACAAATGTAAAACTCACTCTGCATGCAAGAAGTTGATTTTGAAACATCTGTGTACAGTTCCTTTATGTTAACATCATCGGTGACCAGTTTTAACATCTTAAATATTCAAAAATCCAAACAACCGTTTGAAGTAAATCCAGAATAAAAACTTTCTCATCATGCCTGATGCCTACACACCAGTTAAAATTAATATTATAACCTATATTTCTCTATGTTGTATTGTGGTTGTACATGCTGGGTGCAAGGATAAGTAGGTGTACAATGGACGGATGAGTACCGGGATATGTTCCTCCTTGCAGGTGGTTGAACAGCAGAACACCACAGAAACACAATTCTCTGAGGAGTGTAACCATAATTTTTATGGTTAATAAATCAATTAAACATACTACGAATATTAATGAAGAACAGTTTAACAGTGTAGCAATAAAAGTATAAAATCAATCAATTCAAACCCCTTCAGGTCAGCTCAAATCTAACTGAAAGATGGGTGACGACAAGCAAACTGAAGATGCAGAATCCACAGTTCACACTTCTGGGTTTATCTAACCAGACCTGGAAAACACACACAGCTTTGTAAACACATGGAGCCGAATGTTTAGCAGGTTTCCATTTTAACGGCAGGGTTGTGTACCTCGGAGGGCCTGCAGGTCCTCCAGGGTTTGCTGAGCTGTGGCCTTCAGGCTGGGCTGCAGGCTGGAGGTGAGCCGGCCAACCCGAGCCTGGAGCTCCGGATCCAGCAACGAGGAGCCGAGAAGCAGCACAACATCCTCCTCCAGCAGCACAGACTGGAGGAGGCGCAGGCAGTGGAGACACACCTCCCAGTGCTCATCTGGCAAGGGGCCAATCAGAGGGAAGGATTCTAAACTACAGGGTTCCATTACTAAAGAATGTCAGAATTATCAGCCCTACCATCCAACAGCGTCCAGATGAGTGGAATGAGATCTTTATTCTCAATGATGAACTTCAGTCCTTTAATGCTGATGCTCACATTATACAAAGCCATCAGCATCAACCTGCAGCAGAACACCAGCACACGGCCCGAGTCCAGGAGTGTCCTACTTAAAATGGTTCTGAAAACAGCTCAAGTTGGGTACCTACACTTTCAGTTTGGAGAAGATGGCAGGCCTCATCAGCTGCAGCAGCTTCATTAGCGTGTCCAGCAGGACGTGTCCTGAGCTGGACAGGAAGTCCCGCCCACATGTTACTGCTGCTATATCTAATAGGAGGAAAAGCAGTAGTTGTTTAACATTCAGTCAAATTAAATATTGACTGGTCCAATATTCCAACATATTGGACTCACTTGTGATCGTCCCAACCAGAGCCAACACAAACTGGTGCTCTTGAGAGTTGTGGTCCCCGGGTTGAGTTTTTATCTCGTCGTCCATGGACTTGACGAAACTCTCCAGAGTCTGAGCAGCAACAGTCAGGAAGGAGGGGAGCTTTCCCTTCGCCATGGAAACGCGGAAAATATACGCAGAAATGGAAACATTAGACGGCAAAATCTGACATCTGAAGTAAAGTATTATATTTTAGCTGAATCTGAATGTGCAGTGTGTTATGAGATGAAGACATCAATCAGTGGTGGTCGTCATGGGGATGACAGCACAGACTCACATCAGTCAGCCAGGTAGTCACCGTCTCCTCCCTGGACGAGCCGCTCCACAGGAGGCTGCAGGCTGCGGATCCCAGGGTGGAGCAGAAGTCGGCCTGCTGCTGCAACTCCGCTCCGCTCTGCCACAGCTGCTCACGCAACAGCAACTTCTCCTACACACACACACACACACAAATACACACAGGAACTAAAAGCATGGAAGCTACTGTCTTGTGTTTAAAATTATCCGCATTTTGATTTTGCTTTACATTTTTTGGGTTGTTATGTGACAGAGCAACACAAAGGTGGAAAAATAAAGTACTGCTGAAATAAAGCCAAATGCAGTTAGCCACCAGTCCAGTTGGGGGCGCAGGAGCCATGTGGACGGAGATGAAGGAGGTTTTATTTAGCAATGAAGTTGATGTGGAGATGAATGGAGCTAAATCCAGGACAATTCCTACATTACATTTGATTATTTTCCTTCACTCTGTGACTTTCCTTCACATGAATCCCCCCTCCCCGCCACTCCTGGCCTGACACTTTCCTGCTCTCACCTCTCGTTCTTTCTGACATTCAGAGTGTGCTGCCTCCAGCCGAGACTGAAGATGTGAGCAGTCCTTTCTCAGCTGATTCTGTTCCTGCTCCAGGTGTTCCTTCTCTAAACACAAAGGTACATTTACTGACTTCCTCTAATGTGACACAGTCCTAAGAAAACAAGCTCTGTCTTTGCATATGCAGTGCTCTGATGTGACAAGCTTATGCAAATTTGGATAAGCAGCGTCAAACCACAGATCTAGGGCTGTTGTAAACCAATATTTTAGTAATCGAGTAATCTATTGATTATTCTTACGATTAATCGGTTAATCGGGTAAAGCAAAAGATAAAACATTGGTAAACAAATAGGCATGCTGATCACAAATAGCATGCCTATTTGTGATCAGACTATTATAAAAAATGTCTATACTCCAGCTTTCTGTTTATGTTTTCATCTTCAGTCAGTTTAACAGATGAACTCTCACCTCGCCCAGACATTTATAGCGTTTGTGTTCATGTTAGCGACAGGATTTGACATCAGAGAAACACATCTACGATGCGCTTAGCCACCCACTTGTTGCGACCAGGATGATATGAAATTTGTTTTCCGGTTGGTCTGTAAAGCTACGCATCTAAAGCACAGCTGCCCGCCGTGTTTATCCGCTCACCTGTATAAATACTCCTGCAGCGCACTTCCCGCTGTTCGCTTTGAACCAGAAGCTCCCGGAGGAGAAAAACTGCCGTACTCCAGGCATTGCGCCAGTCATTTTAAGGATGCTTATTGGTCCCCCGAAAAAACGACAAAAACCCGTTTTTGTGAATTATCCTGAATCAGTAAAATCCTCCCAGGCCAAACTTGAAAACTGAACGTTGTGCTGCTAATACTTAGCTTTCGTCAACAACTCATGCGGAAGTGAGAGCGCAAATAAAGTCCCGGCCGGAACACAGCGTGCTAAATAATAAAACATAATTTAACGAGACTTCGAGGCAGGTACATTTTCCTCGAGGAATTTTAATAATGAGGTACTCGAATCATTCGAGGAATCGTTTCAGCCCTACACAGACCATCTCTCCAAAAATGACAGTCTTTTTCCCTGATTGATGCTACTTATGGAGTGATGGCTACTTCCTCTCTCAGCGGCATTTCAGCTCATGTTGGTACAGGAAATGAGATGAGTTTGAATGTGGATATTGACTTATCACACACTTCTCACCAAAACCCATTCATATCTGGGAACGGAACCAGATATGAACAGAAGGCCTGATTGGTTTTGGTCTTAAGGTGTTGCCATAAATTAACTCAAATGTTGTGAAATAACAAGGTACTATAAAACCACTTGAGCTATCTCTTAATCTCTCTTTTTCCCTAAAGATTGTCTTGAAGCATCATAAAGTGTGTTGGAACTTTGGTTATGGTAGCATACTTGTCTCTGCTCTCCGGGCTTTGTGAAGCATTTCAGTCAGATCACCATTCAGAACTCGGGGCAGGAACTCCCTCAGCTGCATGACTTCTGTCGTTAATTTCTCCAAATCCCTCTTCCGCACTCTCACAAACGCATCCTGTAGGAGAAAAGAAAGAAATGTTCAGTAAAAGCAACACTAAAGCAGACAAAATACAACCTCATTGGTCTAACTCTAGTTTTAATAGTTTACCTTAGCCTTGTGATTGTGATCCACGGACTTCCCGCCATATAACGACATCTTCAGCGCTGATAATTACAGAAAACAGAGTTCTCCTATATTGTTAATATTTTTTTACAATACAATAATCAAAACAAGTCTGAATCGATGTAACAGTAACATTTAGGTTAGCTAGCTAACAGTTATGTTAACCAGCTAGTAAGAAATATTGAAGTGAGAAAACACTTGAATTAATAAGCCCGACATCACTCATTATTTCAAAGATAATCATATAATAACAATAAGATAATAATAATATGTGTCTACATGTGAAAGAAAGTGCGGCTGATACCTCAGTGACGTTCCTAATCTATTATTTACCAGAGTTGTCCGAGCCAGACAAAATACCGCCAGAAAACTCCAGTCCGGGTCTTTGGATTCTCCGCACCTTCACAGAGGCTTATGCTGCATTCACTGTGTCTCGGATATGGAAGCTTTTTGAATTGAAATCATTTCCGTCCTTTTCGTCTTCGACGTACAAAGTAGATTTAAATTGTAGTGTTTCTTTTCTGTTCATTACAAATATGCCTTCGAAAGTTGTGTAGGTTGTTCAACGTAAGTTTCAGCAAAAAATTATTTTATTTCTTTAAATATTACAAATTTAAAAAAAAAACTTGTTAAATATGCAAGACTTTTTCTTGAAAAAATTAAACTGTTGGCTAGGAAACTGTTCAAATTCATAAATTAGGCATCCTCTTCTTTTAATAACGTTTCTTTTGATTTTACTTCAGGTGCTGGAAATATCAAGTTTCCGGCTCCAATTGAACGCAGCATTATCCCCTTTTTCTTTTGTGTTTCAAACTCTCCGCTGAGACCAGAAGTGACCCAGAGAAACGCTGTAATCCACGCGGTGTGAACAGTTATCTTATGTCGGTGGGAGTGGGAGCCGAGTTGTCTCGTGATGAGGGCTTTTTTAAGCAGTTTCCCATCCACCGCGCATGCCGGGATGGAGATCTTATGGCTTTGATGTCATTGTTGGAGCAGCTGTCAAACCAGGCTCATCTGACCGCTGAGGACTCCTGCTATGGATGGACTCCCATTCACTGGGCTGCTCACTATGGACAGGTAGGGTTTTGATTTGCCGAGTCAAAGCAATTTTTCTACATTAGAGAAAATAAAAAGATTTTATTATTAGAAATATTCAGTTTCATTTCAGCCACAGCGTCTATAACTGTGAGTTTAACCTCGGCTGGAACAGCAACATAAGCCTGTATAGACTTAAACGTGTTTGTTTTATTGAGCGTCTGCTCTGTTGGTTGCTTCTCAATAAAGTTTTGTTATGTGAAAGAAAAAAACAAACGCTTAACCGGCGCTGCGCTCTCATTGGTCCCCGCTGAGCCAATCACTGCTTTGGCGCGAAGCCGAAAACCAGAAATGCGGATTTGCTGTTTTTATTTACAGATGCATCTGGATAAATAAGAATCTGATCAAAAAGCACTTTAATTTAATAATTCAGTTTAAGAAATTAGACATAATCCGTTAAGTTCTCTTTGCATTTTTAATAATGTCTATTTCCAAACAAAATATTAATATAAACACAAACATGACGACCTTTTCACATTTACTATTCTTCCTAAATAATATATCTTAGATACTCCTTCCTAACTAACACACTTTAATTTTAATAAATTGCCATACCTGATTTTAACAGCAGAATGTATAAAGCTATGAACATGGTCGAAAACAAGCCAACATACTAAAAACAGTTAAATTTAAGGATTTAAAGAAAAAAAAAAAGTTCCAAAATTGGGGTTTGTAACAAATTCTGCAAGTGACAAGGATTTTAATTTTGTTTATTTTTACAAAATAACATAATAGAAACTATTTTTTAATGCTTTCTCAATTTTAACTATTTCTAGACTTATTCCCTATTCAGTTTTCTAAATATATAATTCTTCTTTCTGTCTTTCCTTCATTGTGACCTTCCTCTCTCCCTACTTAATTATACGCGCCAAAAATTTGTGCAAACACAAAATGCATATTATTTTCTAATCAGTTATTTTCTATATTTACTCAATACACACAGTATGAGATGTAGTGATACAATAGAATCCATAACTAACCTGTGCACACTAACATTTTTAAATGATTAATAAAGTAAATAAACAAATCTAAAACATGAAGTCTAAGTTGAAAAGAAAATTTTAAAACAGGCATGTAAGTGGACAGGATACACTGAATTGAATTTATTCCATGCAGGATCAGAGTCAAGAATGTCCTCAGGTTTTAATGCCTTGTTTAAACATTAGGACAACCTTTCACTTTAAAGAGAATTGCTTGACCTAAAGTTTCATAACAGCTTTATAGTTGTGACCATCTCAAAGACTCTGGAATAAAAGCTTATTTTAGCTCAGTGTAATGATGAAGGTCTTTGCAGCAGTCATTGTCAGAGTAAACGCTGTGTGTGCATCTGGATAAAACCTCCTTGTATCCTTTTCTCTCTAACTTCCCTAATTTTTTTCCTTCCTTGTGTCCTTTATTTCTTCCTAACTTCCTTTACTTCCTTTTTATCTACCATCCTTCCTTGTTTCAGGTTTCTTCCCACTGTAAAAGCACATAAATCGCTAGTGAGCATTTGTATTTTGGTTTATTTTAAATGGAAAATACTTAAAAAAAAAACAAAAAAAACATTGGAAGGTGGTGTCTGGAAAAGTCTGGAATATTGACATGGGAAATGTCAAACCATAACTCTAACCTCTGGGTTATTGTGTATTTACACTGCAAATGTTGCTTTGACTAGATAAAGAGGTTGAACACAACAACAGCTGAACCTTCAGGCGTCCATACTAAGACTAAACCTTAAACCAGGAGGTGCTGTCCAGAATGCAGCTTTTTAGGATTCCTACATGTCACTGTCTGATGTTGTGTTCGACCAGCTGGAGTGCGTGGTGCACCTGGTGCAGATGGGGTGTGAGGTGAACACGGTGACGAGCCGCTTCAACCAGACGCCAACTCACACCGCCGCGTTCGGAGGGCATCCTCACTGTGTGGTGTGGCTCACTCAGGCCGGCGCTGACATCAACAGACAGGTGCGTCTGTGGGACCCGTTCGGCTGTCCTGTGACCAGCAGGTGTTTGATCCACATCCTCTGTTCTCAGGACTGCGTCGGTGAGGCTCCCATTCACAAGGCGGCTCGCTCCGGAAGCGTGGAGTGTGTTCAGGTCCTGTTGATAGCCGGAGCAAAACCACAGTGAGTAATCGGGGTCAACAGTTTCTGGAAGATCTTGTGTTAACTGGGAGGTGGTTCCAGATCTGAAGACCAACATAATGTAAACTGAAGACCAGGGCTCAGGGCATGTTTGTAAATGTTTATATGTAAGCAACAAGGACAGGAAGACAGTTGTGAGGTGTGCGGTAGGAGTAACAGATTGGGTTTCATGGAAATGCTTATGCTCTGGAGACTCGAGATGACTAAGAATCTTAGAAACTGAGGCCGGAAAATGTTGGAATTCTACCGTTAATTCCTGAGTTCTCCTTCCTGTTCAGCTTAAGGAACGCCAGCGGACAGACGGCAGCTGACCTCGCCCAAGCTCACGGATTTCATGACTGCTTCTGCATCATCTCCAACGCCCAGACAGAGCTGGTCCAGCTCCGTGTGCTCCGAGACTGCGCCCCCTGTGGGCAGGGACAGCACTGCAGGAAGAGGCAGCAGACCCAAAAGGAGAACCATCATATGAAGAAGGCCCGGAGAGCGGAGGGTAAGAAATGTGACCAATTATTGAAGCTAAATGGAAAAAAAAAACAACCATGAATATAAGAGCCATGCAGTACAGAGGTGTGTGCTGGAACTGTTGCAGTGTTGGTGCAGAGCAGCCTTGGTGATGAGGTGGAGACCATGAGCATGGAGCTGAGCTCAGGTGAGACAGAACCAGTTTAGATCCAGCAGCCAACATTGGGAGATTTCTATTCAAATATTACACCTAAACTCTAACAGATTTGTTTTTGCTTTATTTTCTCCACACACAGATGCAGACACCAAAGCGTTCCTCGGCGTACATCAGCCCACCCCTCCCAATGAGAACACCCAACCAGACGAACACCGCCACTCTCTGCCCAGTCCAGCTGAAATGTGCGGCTCGCTGCACCTGACCAGCAGTCCCGGCAGCTCTGGATCCAACCGGCCGGAACAATGGCGGCTGACAGGAGCCGACTGCGGGGACTCACTGCTCTATGGACACTACCACGGCTTTGGAGACACGGCCGAAGACCTGAGTGACAGCGGCTGCAGGCAGCCTCTGACCAGCGCCGTCCACCTCTACCATGGCTCATAAATGAAGCTGCCGTGACGCGTTAGGCTCAGTCACAGCAACAACACTTCAGGAACTTTGGTGCTGAATAGAGTTCAGGAGGTCAAATACATGAGTCAGGAACTGAAACTTCTTCACTGTCCTGACATCTTAATTGTTCTTGTTTGTTTTCCCCAATGTTTCAGACCAGTCCTAAGATTCAGTTTGGTCTACTTTTAACGGACAATTTGGCAAATACGTCTGTGGAGAGATGTGAAACACTCCAAAGAATGTCTCCATACTACGGGTCCAGTCAGGAGAACGGTACCAGAACAAACTTAATTTTCACGTTTAAAGCCCTTTGCTAACTGTACTGTACAGATCCAGCCACGATCCGAGACGTTCCATCTGAGTCAAGTTGGACCTTCTTCAAAACAAACCAAATTGGTGTCAAACATTTGTGCAGCTAAATTTTTAGTTTTGCTGCGATCACTTTTGCATTTCGCGAGGTCAGACAAGGTCAACCAGCCCCTCCCATATTTATGATATCAAACTAATTTGAAGTCAAACTGTGCTACTTTGTGCTGCTCAAGTTTTCCTCCACAAGTGTTTATTTGGGTAATATGGAGGGGGCCGGTTGAACTTTTGACCTTTTAAACTTTCATCAATGTCTTCAAAATAAAAGCAGCAAAAAAGATTTGATGCCAATTTTGCTTGATTTGAAGGAGGTGGGGGACCAACTTCACTCAGGTTGACGCTCTTCTTAGGCCTGGAAAACTGGAATTGGGAGTTCAGTATTTTTCAGATTTCCAAGTATGGAGACTGAAAATGAGCATGTAAAAGTATTTCTTTTTCCAGACATTATTCTCCATCATACTGTCCGTGTCCTACATTACTTTTTACATTATTAATTTTTTATCTCTGTACTTGTGTCCATAATTTGTGCTGTCATTCCTTCAGTTTCCTGCTGATGTCCTTCAGTTCTCTCATTACTTTTTTTTGTTCCTACCCTTCTTTCCTTTGTAATTTATCCCTTTATTGGAGCCTTTCTTGGGTTCTGTATTTAGTTTTTATATATATAATATACATTTAAGGTGCTTGGAAAATAATCTGAAGAGCTCAGAGCTCTTGGAAAGCGTGGAACGTCGACATGAGCAACTTGTAAGTTGCCAGGTTGGTTGCGGTAGCTCCTGTAAAACTGACGGTTCGTACCAGCCACCTTGTGTGGTGTATTCACGTTTACACCATTGCTGCTTTGCACTATGAAGGGTGGCCAGATGAGCCCCCTCTGTCCATCACCATGAGGATCCACTGCACTGAAACTAAACTGAAGGCCTCGATGTACCAAAGGGAACGTTTTGTACCGCGCTGTGATTTTGTCCCCAGGGACTTAATCCAAACTTATTTATGTTTTACAGAAGGGGAACCTTGTGCTAAAAGGACAAGCCATGTCATCTGTGTTGCCACAACTGCCTTACACCAGCAACATTGCTCTCCAGAGCTAGTTTTCTATTTTTTCCTGTTCTTTCCTAATAAAACCGGTTTTACACGTAGCAACGTATTCTGAGTTTTTGTTGCTATTAATGAATCTGCTCTTTCCGTGATGTAAAGATGAGATCAGAGGTTGGTTTAAGAATAAAAAGGTGGAAAGATACTTTATTTGAATCCTTACATATATTAAAAAAAGTCAAACACTGAGCTGTAGAGATGCGGAGGCCGTCTGGTCACTTCCTCAGATCCAGCTGAATGGTTTTCTGCAGATTGGCTATGCTGGCGTCCAGAGCTGCCAGGCCATCTCTGAACGCTGCCTCATCTCTGGTGTTAAAGGTCGACTCAGACTTCATGCTCCAGTTGGACCACACAGACTCCACCTCACACAGCGGGACATCCTCGCAGACGGACAGGTTGGGGTGATGATGATCAACACATTGCTCTCTTTGATTTGATCCATCGCCTTTCGATTTTTCTTCTCGTTCTGCAGCAACGCGCAGACTCTCGGTGCGTGTGGGCTCCCCCAGGTTAAGGGAGATCAGGTACTCCTTGATGCGGTCAGTGGACGCCACTACTTGATTTTGTTGGCCAAAATACTGCTTGGTGACAGACAATGAGTTCTGAACATCCATAGGTTTTGATGAATAGTGACTCTGAAGGAGCCTGAACCAGACAGGAAGCAGGAAGATCAGATGTGAGAAGTAGCGCTCTAATTCTAAACAACATCTTTCTTATCTCTGCTCTTGAGGACACAGCCAGTCAGTTCTATTATATGCATCTTCAATATAATCATTTAATTTTAACTGAAGTGTCAAGATCTGAAAATCTACAGTTTCATCAGTATGCAAATTTTATTTCATAAAGCATGGAATTTTACTTTTAGATTGATTTCTGATTTATTTAAAATCATTTGTATTTGAGATTGAACTCTTAATATATTGTAGAAATCTATTTTTTCTTGGCTCTGCTCCGATCTGTTATCCAGCAGCCTTTAATCAATCTTTTTAAAAATGCTTACAAAGGTGGAGTGCGTCAATAGTAACTTAGAGAAACATTAGATTTTAAAGGAAATATCATTACAGATTGAAGTATATTTGGTGAAGCAAAACTCCCCCTGGTGGACTCTTTAAGAACTCCACCCAGACCTACCTTCTAAGATGTTTTATTTCCTTCAGTCTTAGCTGAGCGACTGCTGCTAGCTCGGTCTTCTCTCGCTCGCTCTCCAGCAGCCGGTTTCTAGCCACCTCCAACTCTGCAGTCACACACACACACATCTTGCTTGACCAAAAGAAGCCAACTTATTTCCTCCGTACCACCTCAAGAAGTAGTAAAAACATTTTAAACCACCAGATTAAAACCAAATACTTATTTTGCAATGCAGTAAAAAAAAAAACTGTTCCATATTTTATCTTTAACAGTAGAAAAGTTTTTTTTTCCCAGCTCTCACACCTCACCACTGCCTCACTGCCTTTCAACACTCTTCACATTCTTCCTACCACTGCAGCGAGTTGCTATGGATACAATCTCAGTCTGTCTGAACCTGTCTTTATGTGGGCCTTCTCTGCCTCGGTGTCCCTCAGCCGGCTCTGTGTGTCCTGAAGAGCTTTCCGTAAGTCTGTGAGGTCATCCTGGAGTTGCTGAAGGCTGGACTGGGCCGAGATGACTTCCTGTTGGAGGCTTGGTTCTGTGGGGAGAACAGGACGTTGCGGTGACAACTTCCTTTAGGTTGGGTCACATGGTGTCATGATTCAAATCGTCAAACACCAACATCAGACACAAAAGTGAAGTAAATATGAGATTCAACTCCCAATAATTTAATCTTTCAAAAACATCTGCTGCTGTTTAGCAAAGAACAATTGGCAAAACTTGACCTTCTGAAGAAAGTAGTATCTGGCATTTCTGTGGTTCCTTCACCTTCTCCTGCCGATTCTTCACACTGAAACACACACACACAGTTCAGGGCAAAGGTGTATCTGAAGCCATGGGTGAGTAGAGCATGAAGGCAAACGACGGCGTACCTGCAGAGCTCAGGGTTCTGATTGTCTGAAACACAGGCGGTCTGCTCCAAACGACCAAGCAGAGCATTAAGAGGTTTCATTTGAGCACCTTGTCCAGCGATCAGAACCCGGACTTCTTCCAGCAGAGAGCGCAGCATCTCTTCCCTGCAGCAGCTCTCCCTCAGGATGCAGCCTGCTGCACCATCAGCATCTCCCACAGGAACACACTCCTCCTTCTCATCACACACTGCAGATGCAGAGTGGGAATGGTTCTGATCCCTCAGCGCTGAGTTGGACCGCAGTGGAGGAGGGACGGAGGCGGACTGGTGTGCGGACGGAGACTGAATAGGCAGGGTTGGTTTCTGAGGAGGATGAAGCTTCACTCCGTAGTGTGGAGCTGGAGGGGTGAAGCTATGGGCGGCTGCTGGTTGGCGCCGTTCTGAACTCTGAGTATCTGAGGATGGAGAGGCAGAACAAACATTGGGGTATTAGGAAAGAGGGGTATGCAGGTGTAGTTTAATAAATAATAGTAATTTTTTTAATTAATTTGATTTTAGGAATTTATGTGAAACAAAATCACTGTGTAAATTAGATATTTATCTCAACTTCATAAAAAATACCTTTTGTTTTATGTTTTTGGCCACAAAACATAAATATTACATTAACTTTACTTGATCAGGGAAAAAAATGGACGATTCAGAAACCCGATCTTACGATTAAAATTGAATTACTTCCTTAAATAAGAATGTTTGAAATACATCCCTCAGAGTAAATCTACAAATTATATGGGGTTTCATTTTTTACCATGAGTTACTGGAATAAATGTACTTGTGGATGATGTTAAAACCCTGACAATTCTGCAGCCAACGTGGATTCAATGAGCTATGCTGAACCTGTAAAGACTTCAATACTCACCAGCTGATTTTATGGCCGGTTTCTTTTCGCTCGCCTTCCCCTGGGAGGTGGATCCTCTTGATTTGACTGCGCCACCCTTTACAATTCTTAACAAAGTTGGAGTGGCTTCCACACACACACACACACACACACACACAGAGACACAACACAGCTAAGTACAGGGAAAAGAACCTATTCCAAGATGCAGAAGATAGAGACTTGCAGCTTTAATAAAATCTGATTCTCCATACAGAAGCATGCCACACTTTTCAGATTTTTCCAACGCAACATATTGTTGGAATTTCTGTTTGGTTTATCACCTAAAATCTCAACATAAAACAACCAAGCATGTGTTATGTTAGAGGGCACCGTTTCATTCAAACTGGGTTAAAATCAGAAACTGGATTCTAAACACACCAAGTACCTGCCTTCGCTGGGAATTTCTTTCCAGGCTTTTTTCCTTGGAAACTAGAGGATCTTGGTTTGCTCCTCACTTTCTTCGGGGTTCTCTGAAGACCTGCTGATGCTTGAACACACAACACATCAATTTCAGATATATATATTTTTTAGATTAATCTGCAGGAGGATCCTTCAAGCTGTGAAAGGATTTCACTGAAAACACGTTAGAAATCTAATTAACAGACTGATATGAAAAAGGGGCTCATGTTAAAATCTTTGTCTTCTTCTGTTAACCTTTAATGGAAGCGTCATCATTGTCCATAAACATGGCTTCAGATGCAGGAGAACGGCAAAAAAAAGCAGCTTTGTGAGTCTAAATTAATACAATTCTGCACAGAAAAGTGAGCCAAAAAGAATTATGGCTTATTCCTGTCTGAGAGGCCTTTCAGTCCATGTTGGTACATGTCAGAAACGCCACAGATCTGAGGCCACGCAGTTCTTCAACTCAAACAGACACAAACCTAAGATAAATGTCACAGTTTTGAGTCCAGGTATGAAGGAAAGCAATCTGACCTGCTTCATCTGCCATAAGAATGCCACTGAGCAAGGCAGCACACTTGTCCAGGCCCCTGTGTAGAGTGGTGACCTGAAGGCAGAACGAACACTTAATAACCAGTCAAGAGACTATTCCAAATAAATGGTTTTCATCCTGGTCAGGGATTCATGGTGTGCAGAGAATGGGTTTTATAGAGTCTAACAGAATGAAATCTGGGCAGTGCTGAGCATTTATTGGTCTCACTGTCATTGTTATGGGCCTGGAGACTAAAATCCCTGGATGATTCTTACCTGGTCCTCTGAGTCTGTGGAGTAGAGAGAGTAGTTGGGCTGTGGTTGGGGTGGAGGTCCTCTATCAGGAGGCGCTCTGATCACACAAAACAAAGACAGCATAAAAAGTATTCTTTTAAAATCTATTAAACGTTCAAACTCACCGGCTCACTTGAACTTTTCCTGTCAGTCTTCCCGATGTCACCACCTGGCGGTTATAATGAGAAAAACGCACCCAGGTCAGATATAAGCCCGTATTTATCCCATGTTTCAGACTAATAGCTAATATAGTGATTAAACTCCTTAAGCTATCCGGAAGTCATACTTTGTCTCGCGCTTTTCCACTCATGGTTTCCCCACAGCCAGTCTCTAAAGGCGGCAGATGGACCTAGACGTGGACATGTCTCTAAGCTAACCAAAGGGGAAAGACAACTTTTAAACAAATCACTTCCGCTGGAAGCATGACATCTAACTGACCAATGGCATTGTGCTGCGTTCAATCTCTACTCGGAAATTTAGAATTCCAAGTCGGAAAAATTAATTGAAGACGAAATTCCGACTCGGAACGTCGGAGTTTCTTCAGCTCTAATTTTAAAACCAATACGACGTTCAAGTCGAAAAACGTCTGTATATAATACCAGAATGCCGCACTTTTAACGAATGCTTCTTAGGTGCAGCGAACGCATCATTGTAAATGACTCCGCCCACACCCAGCGGCCTCCGGTAAACAACAGTGCTAGTTTTAATAAAGAATTTGAAGGGATTTTTGTATTATTCATCCCAGGTCGACAAGGTGGGTCTGTTTAGGAGATACAATGCAAACACTTTGACGCTGAAATAATCTGGATACCAAGCAACTGTTTAGTAGAACAGCATATAAGGGCCACCATAGATAGAAAAATAGAGAAAATGTCCACCAAAAAAGCTGAAATTTCGAGATTAATCTCAATATTTTCTAGCAAAAACTTGGAAATTTCTGAACTTGAAAACTCGAAATTTTTTTTACTTTTGAAACCCAGAAATGTTCCTGGCTTTCCTTTTTGTATTATTATTCTCAAAATTATAGCTTTTTGGTGTAAATTTGCCAAATTAATCTCTGTCTACAATGGCCCTAATACTCTGTATTAGTTTCAAGATTTCAATTTTAAATAAAAGAAAAAACAATTTCTTAATTCAGGTCTTAAGATATGGAATCTACAAATACCTCCGTGGTACATCCACAGTTTTGGGGACCGCTGTGGAGTCTTCAGAATATGAAGATTAGAGAACCATCAGCATCCTCTTCATAACTGTTTTAACAGTTCTTCAGTCAAAGCTACTTCAGATCGCTGAAATACAGACTGCTGCAGGGCATCTATCAGCATGGACTCTAAACAAACTCGTATGAGTTGAATTCAGTCACCTTTTGGCATTAAAAAAGTCTTATAGAATTGACACGTCTGGAAGGATAATGGACTAACCAAATGTTAGATTGAATTATTGCATGAGTGGTTAGACTGATGATTGACAAAATACAGACTGATTTGACATTAGATGATGATAGTCTGGAAACATTCCAAAGTTATCCAACCCTGGAAAGTTCTACACATATAAGGAACCCAGAAAAAGGAATAAATTGGCTAACAAGTCAATTCATTTTACAATTTTCAATAAATGTTTATTTCAATGTTTTTTCTTTAATTTTATTGGAGTTCCTTTAAACATGCATTCTTCATGTTTACTCCTTGAAGACCATGAGGATGTGCTCCACTCTTAATGCTTGTCCATGCGTCACCTGGAGCTCTGCTGATCAAGTCAGTTTTTATCTCCACACCGACCACATTATTGAACTGTTGCTTTCAACACTGATTTGAAAGCTGACTGTGGAAGTAGTTGTATTGCAACTGGAAAGCTGAGCTTCTACCTCTAACTTGCCTCATGTTTGACTTTCAATAATAACAGGAAAAATTCAGGCTGCTCACCTATCATTGTTCATTTCAGGAGTGTCAATGCTCAGAAGAAATAAAAACACTAAATTTGATCAGCAGACTGACAGTTTTAATTTATCGAAAATTGAAATCAAAACTTCACAATATCACCAAGTAAAAAAAAGGCTGCATGCAAGCCCGGGGTTCTACATTCAACATTCACAAGCTCAGGTTCCCCAGGATTCATTTAACAAACACTGCAACAACAAGTGAACCAAAGAACCAAATCAACAGTCTGGGATCTGGAGAAGCGTCACTCCCATTCCTCGTCATCAGCTGCAGCCTGGGCGGCCGGCTGGCTCGGCCCGCTGTTCTCCTGGAAGGAGCCCGTCTGCAGACACACAACACAGCAAACATGTCAGAAGAGCAGAAAATCAGACATGGCTCAGAGTCAGAGTAGAAGTAGATGACCTTTCTGGAATCCATGGATCCGAATGTTTTCCTGGGGCTGAAGCCGGCGCCGTGGCTGCTGAAGGCAGACTCCTCTAACCAAGGCGGCACTTCCTGCTGCGCCTGTCAGGAGACAAAAACACAGGCTGTTATGACAAGCTGAGAACCAATCAGAGCTCAGAGTCTCACCTTGGACAGAACTGTGACCAGGGAGCGGGCCAACCCCCCGTCAACCTCTGGGTCAAAGAACGACACGGCTCTCCCAACGTTCCCACAGCGCCCAGTTCTCCCAATACGATGGACGTATTCGTCGATGTCCTTTGGAAGGTCAAAGTTCACCACATGCTGAACATCTGGAATGTCCAGACCACGGGCAGCTACAGAGGTGGCCACCAGAACAGGACATTTCCCGGAGCGGAAATCTGTCAGAGCCAGCTCCCGTTCCCTCTGCTCTCGGTCACTGCCAGACACACACCGTTACCGTGGGCAACGACAACAACTACAACAGGAGCAGATGGAGGAGTGAGGTACCCATGGATGCTGGTGGTTGGAACTTTCTCCTGGCACAGGAACACAGCAATGAAGTCTGCTTGTCTCTTGGTCTCCACAAACACCATGGTACGCTGCGTTCCTGCACAGAGGTCAAAGGTCATCAACCCTCAGCCTCTCACTGGTGTAGCAGCATGTCATTATCTGCTCCACCAGTTGAAACAGTAAGTGATCATGTTTAATCATTCATTATGTGCTCCACCCATTTTGTTTCATCAGCACAAAAATCATAAAGCAACTTCAATCATTCTCTTTGTTAAAGATCTCCAGACAAAAATATTAATGGACTACTAGTATTTTTATTAATTTTTTCAACAAATACCAATACAAACTTCCGTCTTCATTATAAACAATATTTCAGGATTTGTATCACCTTTAACTGCCAGGTTTAGCAGCTAAAATCAGCTCCTTTATTGAAAACCACAACATGAAGATTTTTTAGTTTCAGGGACAAAAGGAGATCAATTCTGATCAATTTTTACATTTTATTCAAAGTCAATAAACAGTTGTTTTAAACACTTGATTTAGGTGTTGGACCAGGGCACAGCTATAAAGATGCTGCAAAAAGCATTTTAAAGTTTTGGAGAAAGAGAAAAAACATAGATTTTATGTCATTTTTCCCTAATGGACAACCTGGCCAAGTTTTGTCTAATTTGCATAAACAATTAAAAGTTCTGCACAGATGTAAAGTAAACGGAGTTCCCAGCCACCAGTGTACCTGTGGTTTTGAGGATATCAAGCAGCTGCTCTCTCTTGGAGAACTTGGTGACTTGTACAAACTTCTGTTCCACATCGCTGCAGGCTCCGCCCACAATGCCCACAGCAAGGAATAAATAATCCGGCTTTAGGAAGTCAGCAGCCATCCTGTTTAAGGAGCAGAACCATGAATGAGGTGGGGTCATGAAGGTGAAGCTGGAAGCCTGTGTGTTCAGCAGACCTCTGGATGTCTTCAGGGTAGGTGGCGCTAAACATCAGAGTCTGACGATTCTCCTTGGACGCCATCCCAGGAGAGCCAACCAGGCGCCGCATGTCTGGCTCAAAGCCCATGTCCAACATCCGGTCGGCCTCGTCCAGCACCAGGTACCGCACCTTACTCAGTCCCACCTGGAACACACCCACTCAGTTCCTCTCTGCCTTACCCAGAGGAGTAGAAGTGTTCCCGTCCTCACCTTTCCTCTCCCAATCATGTCCAGCAGACGTCCAGGTGTTCCACACACAACGTTACACCCTTTCAGGATTTCCCTGATCTGATATCCAGTGCTGACTCCTCCATAGACCACAACGGGACGGACACACGTCCTGAAACACCAGGAGGAAGAGTTCAGCTCCTGCCTGGTCCTCCAGCCAGCCAGGCTGCCTGGTTTCTAACCGTCACACCTACCCATGAGCAAACTTCCTGGCCTCCAGATAGATCTGGTTGATGAGTTCTCTGGTTGGAGCGACTATGACTGCTTCGGGTTCCTGTTTCTCACTGAAGCGACTGGCCGCCACACCGTCCATCATGAGCTGCTGCAGGATGGGCAGCAGGAAAGCAGCCTGGAGGACAGGAACGCTTAGTTTAGGATTTTACACACTGGTTGGATCGTATCCAAAAGTAAAACATTTTTATCCTCCAACAGAATTCCTATCTTTAAGAACTCACCGTCTTCCCAGAGCCAGTCTGGGCGCAGGCCATGAGGTCTCTGCCTGCAGAGATGATGGGGATGCCATGCTTCTGCACCGGGGTCGGCTTCACGTAGCCAGACTTACTGATGTTTTTCCTCAGGGACTCACACAGGGCCGCCTCGTCAAAGGTCTGAGGGACGGACAGAGTCAGTGTGGCTGCAGTCCTCCATCAGACACACAGCAGAGAGACTCACCATGATGGCCCTGGGGGGGTTGGTGCCGCTGATGTCCACCAAGATGTCGTCGTACTTGTCAAAGTTTATTCCACTCTTATAGTGGGAGAAGATGGAGTCTTCGTCTTCGGGGAGCGTTGGAGGAACGTATGTGACTCTCGGCTCTGTGAGTCAGAATAGAGAAACTGGGTTCTAGGCATCAGAACATGCTGTGTTTATCTAAGAGCCCAGACGATCACTTACTGTCACTATCAGGGTCGTCCTTGACTGGACCTTTGTCTTCTCCTGCAGAACACAGAACAACCATTACAGATTCACACACACACACACACACACATCAGTTCATTCTCTCGTCCTGAAGCCTCAAACCTGGATTGAAGGCCTCTTCATTTTTTCCACGGTAACCTGAAACAACAGACACAGTGAGCTCTTGCTGACAGAAAACTCCTCTCAAGATGAAGGTCTGAGTGACCAACCTCCACCGAAGCCTCCTCTTCCTCCCTGCTCAACATCTTCAACACACAAGCAGTGATTAGTCAACAGCAACACCCGTGTCTGCAGAAAGCTGTGCATCCACTGCTACCTTGTCTGAATCCTCCTCTTCCTCCCCGACCTCCTCTTCCTCGCCCTCTGAACCCTGACAATCAGAACCACAATCAGCCAATCAGGAGCTCTTAGAGCAGCAGAAGGAAAACCTTTAAGTCATTCCTACCATTCTCATGAGCTCCATCACCATCCTCTGCAAATCAGAGACCAAAAGTCTTACAGGCTGATCAAATACCAGGAAACAAAACCAAAATAAATATTTACCAACATTACCAGACAAACCATCTGAGTTCATCCTGTTGAATCCTCGGCCACGCCCTGACAATACGACAGGTAGAGTCAACAGAGCAGCTCAAAGTCAGCCAAGACTTTTCTTGTAGATAGCTGGAGAATAATACACTTAAAATACTTGTGGAGCTTTATCCGACTGTAACGGAGTTAGATTGAATTGGAACTGCTCTGCTGTGAGCTAGTGTTAAACATAAACATTTTTTTTTCATGTGGACAAATGAAGGTCTAGTGTGGTTCAAGTCTCACCTCGACCTCCTCTCCCACTGAAACCATGTCTTTCCCCGTCTTCGTTAGAATCCCTGCTGTCTCCGACTGCAACAACAAACCCGAAGGCTTAGAACACTAGAGTTCAACAATCACTTCTATGCAGACTGATCCCAGATACTGCATGTCGTTTAAAAATGCAGCAAAACTTTCCATATGGATACAAAAACCTAGCTTGGAGAAGATGTTTTCAACGTCTTGGTTGGTTGAGAAAAAAAATCTAAATGGCCACCATAGTCATGAAGGAAAATGTAATTCTGCACTGAATTTGCAAATATTTATGTTAAGTCATACATAGGTGGGCCCAAATAAATTATATTTACTGACAATTTTTTTTTATTTCCTGTCATGACAAACTAATTTTTGCACTAAAGTTGGAAATTAGAGATGAATGCATTTGCTTGTGCCATAGAAATCCTACATAGTCTTGATCTAGTGCAGCGGCGCCCAAAGTGGGTCCTCGAGGGCCGGCATCCTGCATGTTTTAGTTCTCTCCCTGGTGGTAGTAACAACCATTTCAGCATGTCAGTGTTCTTCTT